>CM069443.1:73345962-73399778 GCA_035610835.1 Ophiura sarsii | reverse complement strand
TGCATTGGTATCTCCCAGAACTTATTGTTCTAGGGACTCCCCTGTCGAAGCCTGCTTACCGTTGTTCGATGTTTTGATCTGACTCATTTGCATCTTTCCCGGAGATGCGGGCATTCCAAACTGAACTATTTCCAATATTTCAAACTAGAAACACGGGTCGCACCGACGTGACGTCACCCCATGTCACGCGCCAGCCCGTCACCCAAATTTCGCTTGGACTACCTCGAAATAATCCAAACTACTTCTGCTTTTTGTCGCAGGGGGCTTAGGGCGGCCGGGCGATCAAAACATCGAACAACGGTAAGCAGGCTTCGACAGGGGAGTCCCTAGAACAATAAGTTCTGGGAGAGACTCCCCTGTCGAACTGCTTTCCGGTTCGATGTTTTGATCTGACTCATTTGCATCAACCCAGTTTAGCACAGAACCTGGAGGAGGTGCGATAAAAAGCCAAACACCGCGTATATTATTTATTAATTTAAAGGATCAGATCTTGAAAGGCCCACATCATAATTACTGATGTCAGAACCAGAAAATCGAACCACGGTAAGCTTAGCTTCAGTCTAGCGTTTTTACTCAAAACCCGAGAAGCCTAGCTCAACCTATAAATAAATAACTGATAGACCAACTAACCTAATTTCTTGGATTTCTGCCCGCAACTGGTCCGGCTAGAACCTTGCGGGCGAATTGGCCCCTGAGCGAGTTTCCGTTAATGCTCCTGTAGTAGGCAGCGGAAAACGTTGAGGTGGCCTTCCATGAAACGGCCTCACATATCTCTCTCACGGACAACCCCCGGTGGTAGGCCCATGAGGTAGCAATACTTCGTGTTGAGTGTGCCGTAACACGCTCGTCATTAATAATTGCGTTAGAGTCTTTGACTACCTGAACCAGCCAGCGAGCAATAGTACTTTTCGCCGCAGGCTTATGTGGCTCGGAGTGCGTCAAAAAAAGTTGATCATTGTTTTTACCTCGCACTCCGGACGTCCTATCTGAGTAATACCTTAGACAGCGAACGGGGCACCATAACCTATCATCGTGCACAGATGATCCGGCACTGAGGGAAGGAAGGTAAAGGGTGGAGTACGAGTGCGAACTAGTCTCGTTCTTGGCTACAAAGCCAGGAACAAAAGACATTGTCACACCCGCGCGAGAAAGAGACATTGAAGAAAATGACAATGCATGAAGTTCAGAAGACCTTTGCGCAGAAGCAAGGGCCACGAGAATAACAGTCTTAAGAGTAATATTTTTGAGGGTCGCTTTCGCCATAGGCTCAAAAGGCGGACCCTTAATGTACTCGAGAACAGTGTTAAGTTCCCAGGCAGGTACGATCTTCCTGACTGGTGGCCTCTCGTTGAACATCCCCTTCAGTAGAAGACCGATCTCACCGCCATCATTGACAGTGGATCCGTCCTCAAAACCTACGTGGACTGACATGATCGCGGACTTATAATTCCGGACAGTAGCTGCCTGGAGTCCTGAATCAAACCTCTCAGTTAAAAATAGCGAAATGCTATTTACATCTGCTCGAGTGGGAGAGATACCTCTCTCATTACACCACTCGTAGTAGGGAGCCAAACGCTTAGAATATGTCTTGAGCGTGGATTGGCGTCGACCCGAGGCGACCAAGCCTGCAGACCTTTGAGAAAAGCCTTTCTCCTGGCATCGTTGCCGGATAATGGCCAAACAGTCAACTGTAGGTGCTCGTTTGGAAGGAATTCGCCGTGAACTCCCTGCCTGAGCAGGTCCTGAAGTGGAGGTAGCAACATGGGGCGACCCACAAGAAGATCTACCATTGGACGAAACCACACGTGTTTCGGCCAGAAAGGGGCTATGAGCAGGACGTAACAGTCGTCTCTTGCCACCTTTTCTACCACTTTTGGAAGCAGCGATATTGGGGGGAAGGCGTAAGCCGTCAGTCCCGTCCAATCCACTGATAGAGCGTCTGCGGCGTACGCCCTCGGATCGCGAGTCCGAGAGCAATACACCGGTAGCTGTTTGTTCTGGTATGACGCAAACAGGTCGATCGCTGGGTGACAAAATCGTACAAAGATTGTCTGTGCTATCTGAGGTGCTAACGATATCTCCGTGGGGTCGGACGTTCGTCCCCTGGAAAGATCGTCTGCAAGGATGTTTGTGACACCCGCGATGTGAATCGCCCGCAGAGTGATCTGGTGATCTCGACACCATGTTATGAGTCTCATGGTGTGGCAACAGAGGGTGGGAGATCTTGTCCCGCCCTCCCTGTTCAGGTAAGCTACCACCGTCGAGTTGTCCGTCTGGACAAGGACACTGTGTCCCTGTAGATCGGATTCGAACCATTGGAGAGTCTTCTCCACTGCCCAAAGTTCGAGCAGGTTGATGTGTACCTGAGCCTCTATGCTTGACCACCGGCCGAAGGCGCGGTTGTCTAGCCAATGGCCTCCCCAACCCAACATTGACGCGTCTGTCGTGATGACACGACTCGTCGGCGGAGATGGAAAAACCATCCCCGATGTCAGGTTGGCAGGTTGGTACCACCAGTGGAGTTCCTCTTTGATCAGGTCTGAGATAGGAACCATTCTGGACACTGAGTGAACACTTGGCTTGTAGTGCGCCAGCAGGTGAATCTGAATTATCCTCATATGGAACCGACAAAGCGGGATCAGATCTACCATGCTGGCCATGAGGCCCAATACTTTGAGCCATGCTACCGCCGGCGCCACACTCGCTTCCGCTAGGATTCGAGCGCAGGCAGCCATGTTGTGTACTCGTGCCAGGGAAGGCATAACCTGACCCTTCGACAGGTCTAGTCGTGCCCCGAGGTATATCGGAGACTGTGTCGGAACGAGATTGGATTTCTTGTAGTTCACTACAAAACCCAGTCGCGTAATCACCTGGATGACTAGCTGTATGTGGTGCGCTGTCTCTTCTCGAGACTTCGCATACACCAGCCAATCGTCCAGATACTGACAAATGTTGACGCCCCGGCGTCTCAAGTATGCTCCCACCTCTCTCACTACCCGGGTAAACACCCTGGGCGCTGTGGAGAGGCCGAAGGGCAGACATGTGAACATGTACGCCTGGTCTTGTACTTGGAAACGCAACCATTTCTGGTCCTTGGGAGCAATCGGAACGTGAAGGTAAGCATCCTTGAGGTCCAAGGACGCTGCCCAACAGCCTTTGATCGGGCAGCGGAGGACGGAGGCCAATGTTTCCATCCTGAAGCGCTGAGGTTTGATAAACCTGTTCAGCGGCTTCAAGTTGAGAATTGGTCTCCAGTCGCCTGTCTTCTTTGGTGCTAGGAAAAACGTAGACCAAAAACCCCCGTGAAACGGGGGGAAGACAGGAACTATGGCCCTCTTGTCCACAAGGGACGCTACCTCGTTCAACAGGAGTGATCGAAGTACTCTGTCGGCTGGCAAATGTGTTTGCCTGCGACGCGAGTGCGGTGGCGGGGTGAGAGTAAACTCGATCTTGTAACCCCGCTCTACCGTCTCCAGAAGCCAGTTGGACGGCGAAATGGTGATCCATTCCGCGCTGAACTGAAGCAAGCGCCCGCCCACCGGTGGATATGAGTCCACCGGTGACACCACCGTCTGCAGAGGAGCTAAGAGCTCCCCGGACGAGTGGATGGCAGGCGCCGCGCCCTCAGGGAGTTGACTTCTTACCAGAGGTCTTAGGGCGCTTACTGCCCTTAGACGCTGCTGGACCAGAAGTCTTCCCCCGGCCACCACGACGTCTCTTCCCACCGGAAGGAGTCGAAGCGGCAGCGGGCAAGGCTACTGAAGGTACCGCACCAGAAGAACCCGAAGTGGAAGGTTTCGTCGAAGATCTCCGTTTACCAGATTTCTTCGATTTCTTCCTCCTCTTCTGGCTCTTCAACGCCGCCTCCGTATCTACCAGTGACTTCTCATCGAGAACCTCTCTAGCTCGCTGTTCTACCAGCTCGCAGAAACGGTTTCCGAAAAGAAATCCCTGAGTAGAGAGCTCGACCTTATTGAGCGAGTCAGCGAACTGCTGCCCATAGGTCGCGCTCAGGAGGGAGAGAGCGTTCGATTGGCGTAGAGATGTAAGCCTGTGAGCCGCGGACATCGAAGACTGCAAGGATTTGTGAGAGAGATCTGACAACAGATACGCCTCACGAGCAATCTCCGACGCCGAGCCTGATCCTGAAGCAGTCAACCTGGTAAGGTGTTCCGCAACGGTAGAACTGAATGCAGAAAGTCTGATAGACGCCCGCAAGCGACTGTCAACCGACTTTAGACACTCCTCCCAATACGGGGAGTACGTTCCGTGATCATGAGCTTTTCCCTCAACTGGTAGGCGTTTTTGTATTTCTGGGTCCATGGTAGGCACCTTGAGATACGTATTGAAATCATCGTCGGTCACTAGACAGCCCTTCTTGTAGGCCTTCTTAGACGGAGGAGATTTCGCCGCCTCCCAGACAGACGCCAAGTCTGCAGGAAGAGTCAGCGCTGGCTCAACTGATTCTGAGAGTAATGGACACGTAGCGCTAAACACACTAGGTGTGACCGCTGGACGACGCGACTCGTAGGCTATGCCTAGGTCCCGCGCAACGCGGGACAGGATCGAGTGCGTGTCTAACGGAAAGCCATTAGCTCTCTCCTCAGCTGGTAGCGGGGGTAGAGGTACCGATTCGTCGGAATCCGACTCATCATCCTCTCCCGATCCCTTTCCCTCGGCCGAAGAGTCAGACGAATCCGACCCGGATTCATCCTCACTCTCTGGACGGGCATCATCCGAACACAAATCCATATCCACCACGCCGGCAACCGGCACAGGGACTTGGATTGGTACTGATGAAGAGGGGATACTCCCGCCGAGATCCGGGCGAACAGGGTTCACCGTAGGATTCCCAGCACTAACTACCGACGGAACTTGAGGAGGCGGTGCATACTGCGCCTGAGAGGCGAGTTGCATACCGGCTGGCTGTCCAGACTGCCACGGGTAAACCATACCCGGCGGCTGTCCGTACTGCCAAGCTCCTACACCGTACGGATAAGCGGGAGGGCTAGCAGCCTGCGTAAGCAAAGGGTTGTACGACCCTTGCCATGCTGGTGCTTGCGCCCAAGGCTGATATGCTTGGTACTGGGCCCAGGGCCCTGCACTCTGCATACCGCCTGCCGCTGTTGCGTAACCACTCACCCCCCCCCCCTTGCTGCAACATAGCATGTTGCTGCATAGGAGCGTTAGAATAGAACGCATGAGTATTATCCGTGACCACCGAAGCAGTTGGAATGGTACTCATCATGGGATAAGCTTGTCCTAATCCTCGATCACCATGACCGGGAGGATAATGACTGGCAAATCCACTAGACATAATACCACCATTCGGCGTGGACGAGTGAGCACTCAATCCTGCCTGAATAGGGCGATTATGACTAATCCCTCCCTGGTTATCAACCGTGGCTAATCGTAAGCCGACAGGAAAACCGGGGGGCGGGGGTAGATCTCGGAGAGTTCTACTAGCGGAACAAACAACGGCAGGCTCAGGGCCGCCCGCCATCGTTGTTACCACCGACTGGCTGGTAGGTGTACCCATACTACCAGAGGTAGCTAGGGCAACTCCCACCGCCAGCGAACCAGCTACTAGTGCGGGGGCGAACCCCACACTCTCACTGGCAGAAAGCGCCGTAGCTGCGGGCACCGATTCTCTCGGACCGCTGCTACTGGCACCCGGCGTGAAAGGTACTAACTCAGGGGTCGACATAACCCCCGAGCTTTCGCCTAGCTCGCCTGACGGAGTAGCGTACTTAACGGGGACCAGTCCCGTCTTTCCACCACTCACGCCGACCGTTTCTACATGCCGATCAGACCGAGCCTGATCGTTAGCTGAAACAGCCACGGAAGCTCTTGTTACAGAGCTCCCCTCCCCCGTGAGAAGGAGGCCGTCGGGCGTACCAACGGACTTTCTACCTACAACATTAACAATACTGATACTGCGAGTGCGTAAACCCTTAGTAAAACCCTTCTCCAAGGCATCAAAGTGACTAGGAGTAAGACCCTTACAAAAGGAATCACACTGATCTGCTCGAGAGCACGATCGGTGGGCAAGACATAATACATGTAAATCCCAATCGGGGATAAGAACAGGGCACTCGGAACATTGGTGCGACATGATTGGATTATGTAAACACAGAACACTGTATAAGTAGAACGTAGATAGGTAATAAACCAAGCGCTAAGCGGCGAAAAGTACTAAGCTGCTGGGCTGATTCAGTAATGTAGTAAGACGAATTATAATCAATCTATTGATGTAGTGAATAAAGATACAAATTCAGTCAAACGCGTATATATAACACGGAATTATCTACCACTGGGGGGATTATCCGTGACTCAACTATAATATGTCACAGAGGGCTTACGTAAAGCTGTAAGGATACATAAAATAGGTATACACGTTAATAACTACATTACACAGACTACATCGATTTATATAAAGATACATCACCAAGATCCATAAACGATATCGTCCATCACAAATAATAATCCCAGCGATCCAGTACGAGTTCAATAAAGATCCAAAGCGTATCCGGACTTGCGGAAAAATATTATTACTAAAAACAAAGAGCCGCCATATTGTATACGTCACAAGTAAAATGGCGGACTCCTCGGAAAATTAGAATTTTACGTTCAGTTTTTAAATGAATTTTGGTACTTAAAAGGTCCGAAATGAAACTAAAACGAGCCGATTTTAAGCGTATAAAATCCAGGAAACTTATCACCCACACGAATTAGGCACGCCACGTGACAAACTCTCAACTCAAGATCCTAAAATCCAGTAATACGGGAGCTCCGACAGAAACACGTCTTTCGAGGTGTCCAAGCGAAATTTAGGTGACGGGCTGGCGCGTGACATGGGGTGACGTCACGTCGGTGCGACCCGTGTTTCTAGTTTGAAATATTGGAAATAGTTCAGTTTGGAATGCCCGCATCTCCGGGAAAGATGCAAATGAGTCAGATCAAAACATCGAACCGGAAAGCAGTTCGACAGGGGAGTCTGATTGGTACGATAGATCGAAATTTAACATGACATTTCAAGATTTTCTTGGACTAATTACGGTCGATTTTTGTGTAGAAATTTGAAATTTTGTTTTGTTGAGGAAAAAACCAACAATTCCGCGAAATCTCGGCATACTTTTAGAAAACCGAGGCAAATGGTAAATCCCGAGATTCACGCCGAGAAAACCTTGATCGCGGGAACGTCCGGGGCTTACCTATAACCTATATCATTCAGGTGAACTTTCCCCCAATGACAATAACCTTATAGAGCAATTCTCAAAGCGATTCATAACTGAGAAGGTTTATGTAATGTCATACCTCAAGCATATGAATGATTTGAAAAGGTTGAAGGTAATGAGACAGACTGAGAGAGAAAGAGGACGGGATGTGCGTGAAGGAAAGGAGTATGATGATTACGATTGGGAAGATGAGTTTAATAGTGGTCACCTACGCAAACTAACAATATTAGAACTAAATAAATACCTCGAATATCATCAACTTTCACTCCAAGGAAGAAAGCTACATGTAGACAAATTTAGACGGATAACTGGACATGTGTGCCAAGGTTTAAATATCGTTTTGGAGGACCAGATGGATGTAGTTGATGATTCGGAAGAAGAGGAAGAAGAGGAAGAGGAGATAGTACTAGGGGAAATTGGAGATGGTGAAACAGAGAGTGAGGATGAAGAGGAAGATGGAGAGGATGATGAAGAGGATGATGAAGAGGTGGATGAAGGGGAAGATGAAGAGGATGCAGATAAAGAAGAAGAGGAGGACATACATGTACCACAGCGATCACGAGTGTCGGGCAGGATTATAAAGAAGAAGACCTACACTGATTTTGTTTGACTTTTCAATTGTGTTATATTATATATCTTTAATAAATAGTTTGATATAACGGAAAAAGTGTACTTTAGGTCCCAGATACTGGTATACCAGTATCGGTCGATACTGGTACATGAATTTTGCCAGTATCGCTCGATACTGGAACAATTTAGATGTTCCAGTATCGGTCGATACTGGAACATCAAATTGTGTTCAAGTATCGACCGATACTGGAACACTTCATGTGTTCCAGTATCGCCCGATACTGGAACGGTTTCATTCCAGTATCGATCGATACTGGAACAAATTTAATGTTCCAGTATCGCCCAATACTGGAACATTTTGTTCCAGTATCGCTCGATACTGGATCATGTAAATCGTTCCAGTATCGCTCGATACTGGAACACAATTTGACGTTCCAGTATTGCTCGATACTGGAACATTTAAATTGTTCCAGTATCGCTCGAAGAGGGCGAACGCAATCAAGCTTAATTTACACAACATAGGAGCAAATGTGCGTGCTACCAATGGCACCACCGGTCACGAACGCTGCTCTCGGCTTTAGCCAACATTAAAATATGTACAATCCGAACTGTGTTGTGACTTTTAATTAATTCTTTCATCATTTATTTTATTCAGAAAATTACAGTACTCTCAGAAGAAAAATCTTCGTCTTTTTTCTTCGTCTTTTTTTTCGTATTCATCCAATTTTTAATTATTTTTTTTATTATTCCATATGATAGGCCTATATTAAATAGTTTCTGAATCGATTTTATAGTCCGTCCTTGATATTGATTAAAATATTGCGATTTTTGCGTTGAAAACCCCATCTTTGCATTGAAAAACAAACAACTAGCTATGTCGTGACATTCCGATATGGAGTTTTTGGCAAACATTTCAATGTTGGCCTACATATATATTTCACTACACAAATATAAAACGGCATGTTGAGGCCATGTTTATAATGTTATTGTGACGTCAAGCGTAAGATGTTTGTACTTGTCACGAATAACCAAACAAATAATAATAATGAAGTGTCTCAGACAACAGCTTCGACGGGTCCATCTAAAAAGAACAACCAGCTGCAGTCATTAAGAAACGGAAACACCGACACTTATCAACACTAGACACTCGCCAACGTATAGAATAAACCGCACGAGAGAAGAGACGAACCTCCCAAAGATTCCCGTCGCTTGACACATCACAGGCAGTTTTGAATACCACAAAACGGCTCTTTTCAGATCCACCCCATTTTTCAGAAAGAGAAAATAACCATACCAGCCAACTTCACCGATATTGTATTGGGTGATACTGGCACATTTTTCATGTTCCAGTATTGGGCGATACTGGCACATTTTTCATGTTCTAGTATTGGGCGATACTGGTACATTTTTAATGTTCTAGTATTGGGCGATACTGGTACATTTTTAATGTTCCGGTATTGGGCCATACTGGAACATTTTTCATATACCAGTATCGGGCGATACTGGTACACATTCTACCAGTATCGACCGATACTGGAATCAAATAATGTACCAATATCGATCGATACTGGAACATTATATTGTTCCAGTATCGGGCAATACTGGAACATTTCAAACGTGCCAGTATCGAGCAATACTGGAACAAAATAATGTACCAGTATTGACCGATACTGGGTGTTCTAGTATTGGTCGATACTAGTACAGTCTAGTATCTGGGAGCTAAAGTACACAACAACAAAAAAGTTCTTGAAAGGGAGGGTCAAGAAAAAAACCCACCCTATTTGGGGGGGGGGGGGGGTCCAAAAAAAAAGATGTCCATGGCTCAATTGTTTCCAACCCCCCCCCCCCCCCCCCCCCCCCCCCCCCCCCACCCACCCCACTGAACACTCCCTTAGTTAGTCCTATGGATCGCTTCAATTAAAATTATTTTATAGAATTTTGAGTTCTCCGTGGCCTGGGGTGGGGGTAGGTTACACCATAAATGTAATATTCTGACTATCTACATACATGTGACATCCATACAAAATGGTTCGTAGTTTGAGCAAAGTTGCTATTTGCTAATAATGTAACGTGAAAACATGATCAAGTGAAATTAGTCACATGTTGGCAGTTTTCAATATTGATAGTTGTCCATCACTTTAAAGCAGGTGGAAAATGCTTAAAATGTACTCTTTCAAGTGATACCACACCAATAACTCGGAATTGACTTGGGCCTCCAACATGTCCATACGGGTCACAATTGTGCATTATGTAAGAAAAATAATTATTGATTTTTTTTATTTTTTATTTTCTTATACCAGCGGAAGCTCAAAGTTCAGCAAGAAGTTGTAATCACTGATCACTCTAAGAGTCGCACATATGTTATAAACACTTGAAATTCAATATTCAATGCCATTTAAACTCTTTAAAAAAAAAAACGAAAAGAAAAAATCAAAATCTGAAGAAGAAAAAAAAATCGGAGCGGCCCTACATGTAAATCTGACAAGCGGCGGTCGAGGACAACATTACAATTTTTTGGGGGGCCTCATTTCAACTCGAAAAATTGGTCGCTTATACTTTTTTAACCAATGGGGTAGGTTATTTTGCACACTGAATGACGATTCAAATAAAACAATTAAATAAGAGCTCTCTTCACATAAAAATGGCCAAAGATGAATTTGAACATGCCCAAGTTGATTTGCCATAATTTGATAACGGAAGCTCCAAAATGGATAAAAATTCTTATGGCACATTAAAGATTGCTCAACATGATAACTAGTATTTTGCACACAATTTTTACATTTTTCATGGCCCCCAAAAAATCATGTATCACATGGGACACTTTTTGACCACCCTGTATCAATTAATGAATTATTATATGCGGTAAACTATTTGGGCTCGATAATTATTTTTCTAACATATAAAACGCATTGTTGTGCTTAGGCCTACTATAATCAAAACAAAAAGTTGTCGATCACAGCGTATACGATTCCCAAGCTTCCCATGCGACTGGTGCGCATCGTGCGTAACCGTGTCATTCGCGATGGCAAGGGCGCACGCAGTAAAGCCGGAAGATGCGATGTTACTACTTAACAAATTATTCATAATCATAGGTTTAATGGACGCACGTCACATGAGGTTGACCCCGCGTAAAGTATGCGAGTTCAACCTCGACCAAAAAAACGGTGCAACGGACATCCGTGGTGCGCATTACGGAAGTTGACCACACGGCTCTGATTAGATTGGTTAGCGGTATTTTGTGAGTTTTCAAAAATGCGCGCGCAGCTAATTGAAGTGCGCCCACATATGTTGGACTATGGCTAGGAGAATATGTGCCGTAAGTCCATTGACAAGCCTCGAATTTAAAGCCCACATGAACTTTGCTGTTTAAAATTTCAAAATACAGGGATTTAAAACTTGGCAACTACCAGGTATAAAAAACTCCCGATACCACGTTAACTTAATTCAAGGCGGGGGCAATTGACCAATCGCCGACTTAATCAACAAGACCCTACACCGCGTTTGCGACTGTTTTGCAACCTTTGTATTTTTGGTATGATGATCGCATGTTCGGATCATGACACTCGCACTGTGATCGACAATTTTTTGTTTTGATTATAAATATAATACTATTAAGCTAGGGTCAATGCATTAATTTACTATAGTAGAAGTACACCAGGAGAGGTGTTGTGTGTAGACCTTCATTAAAAAATCTTACCTGAGCCTTTCACCAATAATAAGTATACTGCCGGTTGCTTTGGATATTAAACTTGCAGATGATACTGAAACACCTGTCCCACTACGAAATGGTCCACCCGATGATTTTACACGTATCATTTTGGCTGTCTGTATTTGAAAAAAGCTTAATGATTCAGATGTTTACTTGGTTATTAACTTAGTGCTTGTCTAATGAATATAACGGTCGGGATAACGGTCCACCAATATATCACTGAGTGATATAGTAGATCCAGATCCAGATACACCACACCACGTTGTACTCATTCACACAGTACACGCGCAGTCAGCACGTGAATAAACAGCTTGTGAATGTTGTGGTTGCAAAAACCAAAACATGATCTTTCAGTTCTCGGTATCGGCGAAATTTGGTAGATATCCCAGGCTGGATTCAATATCTACAGAACAGAAAGTCTAGAAGAATTAAATTAGTATGTCAGATTCGACCTGTGAGCGCCCAATATGATGAAAAATGGCAGCATTTGCTTGTAGTATAGTCATCGAAGTCAGCAAAAATACTACTACGAGAAAGTGAGTGTGAACGAGCGGCATCACACACAGAATGAATGCCGGCGCGCCAGCCATAAATAAATTTGATTTAGTTACTCCACATTTTTTTTTTTTTAAATTAAAAATTCTTTTCAACTGCAATAGTTTGTTTTAATATGGTTGTACATCATTTTGCCTTCGACAACGATTCTGCTTGGATCGAAACGTCAGGCCCACTCATATTTATTTATATTTCTTCAAAATGCCAACAAGGATTATTAGGAATCATGGACTTCTGCTTGAAAGGAAAATATTGAGATTTTTTACAAATACTTGTTTTTTACCAATTATTTGAATATTATTGAAACCTGGGAACCAAGGCGTAATACGCCTATCGTTAGTCCCAGTGAAACTGTGTGGTTATTATCAAGTGTTATTATTAATCGCTTTCATCAAATGATCAATTTAAGTCTTACTTAGCTTTACATTGAATTAGGCTATGAATCCAGGTGATCAACATACCAGGCCTGTTCTAGACTATACTTAGTATTTGAAAGTTGCAATTTGTTGAAATAATACCTAAGGAGCAGTATTATAACAGATGTTCACAATCAAATCAACTACTGAATTATGATCTGGGCATCAGAGGGATTCATAATGATCAATGGTGGTGCTACGTTGATCAGTGGTTAGCCAGGGGGGGAAGGACATCGTTTTGTTTTGTTACTAAATTTGGGGATTTTCCAGGGATATTTCCAAAACGGCGACCGTAGCGAATTGTATTTTGCACGCAAGTCTATGGGGTAGATTCTTTTAGAGACCGATATTAACCGACTGATTGTAATTAATCGTACTGTGGGCCACGCCTATTTATAATCTTAACTGAAAGATAAAGACTTTAACTTGCATTTTCAAGAAAAAACAAGCGTGGCCCACAGTACGTTTTTTAGCAAAAAGACATTAAACTACGTCTATTTTGACAGTTTTCCTTCAAATTACGAAAAACCCGTTACACCGTTTTAGTGTCTCTTCAACAGACTTTACTTATCACTGAGTAGCATCGCAATACGCCGATACCATACGAACACAAACATGACAAAGAGACTGATCGAATTATGATCGGTCACAACAAATAAAATGGAGAACTGTGATGGATGTTGTTGACAAACGCACGACTGGATTTAAACAATTCTACATGTATAAATAAGCTATAACTGTGATTGTACGACAGATGGGAATAACATCACATGATAAGGTGAGTTGAAACACGCACATATGACAGTCGTAACAATTCATTAGATGTGCTTTTCATAGCCAAAGTTAATAAAAGTGCCTTGCCCTTGCTTGCAGTGTGTCCGAATTCGGAGGAATTGCAGAACTTGTCCATTGCACTTGCAGCAAATGTGTGATTACAATTAGTTATTGACTGATTGATCACTTGATTCTGTGGATTTTAATCATTTGGGAAATGGACGTCTGGCTAGACGTCCCGTAGCTCAAGTACGCAGCTTGCTCAAGAGTGAAACGGTAAAACCAATATTAAATGAAAATACGCTGTATACATGAAGGTATTATAATTATAGTACATGTAGTATTCCATACTATAGTAATGCACTTATCAATTGCATCCCCGTGGGTAGTGGGGATTAGGGCCGGGACGTACAAATTGCTATGTGACGTCCCGGGTACAGTCGTGTCATGCGGCACTATCATGGGCCAGGACAAAAGTGTACGGCGGCGTACAGTCCCACCCCCCGTAAAAATTGCGTTTTTCTTAGTTTCAAATATCAATGATAGTAAAACTACTCATAAAACATTGACTACAGTGCTTTTTGGACTGCGAAATTTTGTGTCCGTGCGAAATTTTTTGACGTGCAAAATTTTTTGACTTCACCCCCCCCCCCCCCCCCACTTACGTGAAATTCACGAGGTGACTGACTTGGAAAAAATTTGGGGTAACCTTTTACGAAAATTTTAGGTGAAAATGCCCCCCCCCCCCCCCCCCCCCCCCCTTGGGCAAAAGTGTCTGACGGGGATGACTCTAGCCTAGCGCCCGCCACCGCTACACTGGCCGGCCATTCCCCGACTTATATTTTCGTACGTCCCCGCTACTATATTATTTACCATAAACAACATTTGATACCTTATGACGGATTAAAGCGTATAGTATCAGTGGCGTACCCAGCTTTTCAGCAGCTGAAATCGCTGAAATCTTGATAAGTGTGGGGGGGGGGGGGGGGGGGGGTAGCGATGATGTTGTCCTAAAAAACGGCTGAAAAAAAATCACATAGTAGAAATCGCAAATCTACTGACGGAAGCTCAAGTTTACCGACGGGGATATTTCAGGGGGGGGGGGGGCACCTGCCCCCTGGGTACGCCACTGTATAGTATACATGAAGAGACTCATTAATTCGCATCCCGGCTAGTGGGGGCACCTTTTGTACGTCCCCGGTACACGCCCCACATAGCCAGGCAACGTTTGTGTACGGTCCCCGCCATGTCCCGGGTCCCCCAGGGCTGCGGATACAATTGATAAGTGCTTAACTATAATATAGTATAGCCTTAATACAATAGGAATCATAGGGGTAATTCAGTATAGGTCGACCCAGTCATGACAGGTACTTTGTGCTGTTTGCCGTTGACAACAAACCAGACGTTTTAACTACCGTTACGCTCTACTCGCCCACCCATGGGATCGCATCACACTGTGTACGCTATGCAACTGTAAGAGACCTTTATTTACTTCTTTGGTTTGTGGTCAACAGCATATGTGACGTCACTCCCGGGCGACCTAGGTACAAAAATGTAGGTCACCCCGGACCTTGGTCATCCAGGTATTTTTGTCATTTGTTGTTGACAATTAACAAAGCAAAACATTTTAACACATCAGTGTCCACACTCTACTCAGCCATACACAAGATCGTTCCAAGATCATGCGAGGCAGTGTATGCGACTGTTGTTTATATCGGCAAACGGCATGTGACGTCACTCTGAGGCGAGGAAAAAAAACCCTCTTTTACAGGCCCTACCGACCCACCGACCCACTTTTTGAGTTTGTCAAGATTTGTGGATACTTTTTTCTCAAATCATGTAAAATCAGCCATTTTTTGGCAAAATATATGGCAAAAAAAAATTTCACAAATTTATTTTTAAAAAATCAACATTTATGCAGATTTTGGTGACATTTTAGGTACAAAAATGGCCATGCATTTTGAACTCGGCAACATTTTAAAAATGTGAAACCTTTTAAGAGTTGAATTTTTTTGGTTCAGACTGAAGCCTGTCGGTTGAGATTGCCTCTGTCGGTTGTGTGAATGTCAATAACCGTCATCGGTTGTGTGATTGTCAATAATCGTCGTCATTTGAGAATGGCATTGTTGTTTGATATTGGCACTGGTCAGTTGCGACTGGCACTGTGTCGGTCTTTTGAAGAGCTTGTTTTTTCACGCCAGTTTTCAGAAACCATGTCACACGTCACAATACCCAACACTCAGTACACAAATCGGAAAGTGCGACGTCGCCACCATTTTTTTTTTGGGGGGGGGGACGGCCTAATGTCTTTACTTTCTATTTTGATTCTATACTTTAGGGAGGAGGAGGGCATGACATATTTAAAATTAATAGATACATGTACTTGATACAGGTTCATGGATACATTTTAACAGTAGTGAAATGGAATGAATAAATTGAAATATAACTGCATTCCTTTTAATCCTTTTTCAAAATGCAGAATGGCAGAAAGATACCGACACTGAGGGGAAACATCCAGAAAAATACCCTGTACAAAAACGTAATAAAGATTTACACAAGCTGACAAGCAGAGTGCTCATCATTTTCTGCAGTAAGTATATAATTAATTCTGGTTGTTACGCCAATGATGAAGGCTAATTAGGGATGCACCATTAGACTTCAAGGGGATATGAAGTTGGATTCGGTTGGATTTTTCTCTCTTTTTTTCTGCGGCGGCAAGTTTTTGTTTTTGTTTGCTGCCGAAGTGTTTTGTTTTAATAATAATATGATACCTTTATATTGAGTTGGGTTGGCAAAGTTGGGTGGGTGGGCAATTTTTTACTCATCAGTGAGTAAAGGTTTTTTGATTGCCTGATAGACTGATAGTGGGTGAAGGTTTTTTTCTTCAAAAACTTCCTACCCCCCCCCCCCCACCCCCCCCCCCCCCCCCCCCCCCCCCCCCCCCCCCCCCCCCCCCCTCCTTGAAGTTGAATGGTGCGTCCCTTAGGAATGAGTTTCATCAGCAAAATGCAGACTGGGAAGTGTAAACATTTAGATAAATTCATAACCACCACTTCACAATAAGGACTTCATCAAATAATTGTAAATGTGAGTAACCAAAATCATATCAGTAAAACATGCTAAAACCTTAATTTTTCTAAAGTGTTATTTATCACTATTAATGTTATTTCAATTTGTCAAAGTCAAGATTATTGTTAATTTAAAATGTATAAAGAATCAAATGCTAGTAAATTATGGCTTGACAAAGTGTAACATGTGTTACGGTAACATGTGTTACTAAATATTTTGCCATTTAAAAAAAAAAAAAATTATTGTTATTATAAACCTTTTATATTACTTACTTAGGGGTCGTCCATAATTTTCGCCATTTTCAGTTACGTCCAAAGCGTACGTAAGAGGGGGTCGAAATATACCCCAACCGTACGTAACTTAAATGGCGATCTTGAGAGGCGGGATTTCTTTTTTAAAGTACAAAATAAAATAAAATTTCGCCATTTATTGCGTACGTAACTCGAGGGGGGTAAAAAGTTACGTACGCACTGTACGTAAGTGAAAATGGCGATAATTTTGGACGACCCCTTACAGTAGTGACCGATTAATTGTAGATTGTTTAGTTTTAGAACTAAAGCAAAACAATGTTGGGGTATTTTTAGTGCGTCTTTGCGCGTAATGTGTGTTACCGATATTCGCAGTGGTCTCGCATTAACACGAACAGCTGATCTTTCATGTTGGGCATTTGTTTACATATATACAAATGATGAAAACTTAATTCAAAATATTCTTACAGAGATGTAGAGAATGGAAATTAAAGAATGGCCCGCTAAAACGTAATACGAGTTACCATGGAATCAGCAATTTCATGATTTTGAACTAATTCTTTATGCTTGATTGTTCATTCTTGTAGGATTCCTGCCAGGATCATACCAACTCAGTCCACATGCAGGACTCTGTAGTAGACTTATGGGACCCAGCCATGTTTGCCAAAGCAGATACATTGTAAGGACCTAATCCTGGAAGATGTCTCCAACAAGTTGAGTGTCATGCAAAGGAAGATCATGATTTACCTGGAGGATTGGGGGATGTCCATTCTTACTCCTACAACTATATGTGAGTTTGAACTCATTTTGATTTAAATGAGCATTAAAACAGGGTCAGAAATTTGAGAAGAATCCAAGAATCCATTCTCGCTGGTAAAGTTCTGAGAATCCCAAGTTGATTCTTACATCTAACAATACAAGCAAAAACAATTAATTTCTAATACCATGGGTCGGTCTGGCCTTTACAACAGGTTTTGTTTTTTTCCTCTACTATGTTTATTGGGAAAGTAAACAAAATTGGGATATTCATTTGAATTTGTTTGCACCATCAAAAGCAATATTCAACTATGAAATATTTGTTATGCAAACTCAAACTAATTTTTCACAAATTGAATTATGTTCCTTGATTCTGTTCTGACATTGGATTGGACGTAGAATATTAAGATTCTGAGGTATTTATTGCATTTAAACAGTGCCTTTATTAATGCTACAACCCATTTTAAAAAGTAAATATTCCCACACAAAATAATGTTAAGATGATTTGCCCTAGAACTCAAAATAACCACATTTTTTCTTCCTTTTTACAATATTGATTTTAGGTTGCATTATCAATCTCCAAATGGATGTGACTAACTGTCAAGCATTGGATATCGTACGAAGACGAATGGCCTGCACTCAGTGGGACACAGGGATCAGAATGACCAAGGGATTCAAATTTGTCTGAAGTGTGGATGGAACAGGGAACATGATGGCCAAGGGACTTCACATTGGGATGTATAGATGGAATTAACTAACAAATGTATATGTTTCATTATACATGTAGCTATATTTATGGCATTGGGCAATGCAGTGATGAATCTAGACTCTATACTATAGTCTATAGAGACCAAAGTTTTTAAAGATGCATCATCAGCTGAGGTATATATTATTACATTACCTATGTGTAAAACCTTTGAACAAAGTTATACCAATTGTAGTATTGAAATGGAATGCCATCTTCCACAGTGAAATTTACTTGGAATTTTGTGTCGGGAGCAATTTCACTTCTAGTCTAGTCAAGGCAAAGGAAACAAACAATAGAGAATCAGTACAAACGAAGGAGGAGTATAATAGATAACAAGGCCAGAACCAAACACAATAGTAGGTTGTATGGTACAGCAATCAAGAAATGCTCTGTGCATGGTATTAAACAGTACCTGGACATACATTTTGTTGATCAAGGAGTTACATGAGTCAATTTTGATTACTGGTTTTGGCTTTGATTAAAAACACACAAGTGGGGGTGAAAAAGCTGTGTTTTTTTTGTTTGGCATCAATTAATTCAAACACAATGATGTAGCTTTTAAAGGAGGGCTCCCGCAATCGCAACATTATTGAGCATTATATGTTAGAAAAATAATTATCGAGCCAAAATTGCATGATTATATAGAACAAAAAATTGTCGATCACATCGTATACGATTCCCCAGCGTCCCATGCGACTAGTGCGCATCATGACCGTGACATTCATGATGGCAAGGGCGCAGTAAAATTGGAAGATGTGACGTACTTGTAAACAAATAATTAATTGACTAATCGTGGCCCTAATCAACAAGACCACACGCTGCGTTGAGAATGTTTTGGAATTACACACTGCATACAAGGACACGCTCAACCTTTGAAATGATCGCGAGCGCTCGGATCATTCGCTGTGATTGACAATTTTGATTTTAGTGACAAAACAAATAAAAACTGCTGCCATCTCTCAAAGTCCTGGTGTCGATGACCTCATGGTTATCAGTGCTCAAATTTGTGCATGCATTGTATAACTACAAAAGTATGAGTTGATCAACACATAGATTTTCAATCACCAAGAATTTTAAAAAAAAATGCATGTTGAGAGATGGTGGTTTATATTCGTTTTTGTCATAAGTGTGGTGTTTTACTCTAAAATACAAAAGTTGGGCTCAGTAGTTATTTTTCTAACATATATAATGCAAAATGTTGTGCTTGCGGGACCCCTCCTTTAAGAATTAGCCTACTTGTTTCTTATTGCCAGAAAATGTAATACACTAAGTAGCTTTACTCACTGTCACCTCAAATTAGGAGATGTCAGCATATTCAAATCATAGGTGTGTGCTAAAAGACTGATATATAATTTGTCTTAAATTCTGCCGGTGCAAATGTCAACATATTTGAATCACATACATGTGTTGTGTTTACATCACCTCTCAACTTGAGGTGACACAAACTAAAGTAGTTCTGTAAAAAGGCAACAAAGAAGAAACCACTTTTCTATTTAAAGATCCACCGAAGTGTATTTATTATACATCAAAATAAAGACAAAATCACAAGGATTTCGAAAATAAATATTTTATGAACGATCCATTATAGGGAAAGAAGAAATTTACAAAAATAATAAATGCGCCCAAAAGCCGTGTTAAAAACGATCTTCGTATTTTGAAAAACCCGCTCTACCAGGCAACACAGAGGAGAAATCATAGTTAGCAAACAATGCACTAGTGTAAAATTGTGACAGGGTCTATATGTCTACACACACTCTTTACAATGCATGCTACGTTAGCCTCTTCCCATCATCATGCCTCGCTGAACAATTGATGACCGCGCGAACTTTGAATATGTGTATCCATGCTGTGTGCATTAAAAACCATACAATCACGAGTGTATGATCTGTATTATCACATTCAGTGAATGAATAGATCGAGGTCATAATACTGTTTGTAAGGCAACCTTTGCAACTTGATACACATGTTATTTTTTATTTTGTGGCCATATTTTTAGACCGTGGTGCATTGTTTACTGACTACGAGTCCTCCTCTTAGGCAACACGGAAACTGTGACGTAGATCCAGGAATCCGACCGTGTTGACACTGCAGTTCCTCCCGCATCTACGTCACCATTGAAGTCGCCTCTTCATGGTTCATTGCGTTTCTGGCGAAGGTATTGGATTTGGTATACGGCCGAACGTATTTGATCTTTTTTAAATATATTTATTCACATTTTATAAAAAATAACATGTGAAATGTTCTAACTAATATATTGTTTAACTTTTAAAAATAAGTTTCATGAGCACGTCGCTGGACCTTTAAGGCAAAATGGCGATTTCTTTTCTTTTTTTGGGAAAAAAAACCGAAGCCTTGTCAGATTTTCACTACTAAGTAAATTGCAAATGTGTCCATCAAAATGTGTGAATTAAACAAATATGGACAGTCATTGTTCAGAGCAAAATTAAGGTTAAAAAACTGTTAATAAATAAGGTGACATAATACCCTGTTAAAAGGGACCTCTCGGGTTGGGTCATGGACCTTTTATTTTCCTTAGACATTTCCTGACAAGAAAAGAAATTTGGTTAGTAGGCTATTCATTGGATGAGAATATTTTCATCAATTTCTAAAAATTGGATCTATAGAACAGGGTTTCTTTTTTTCCAGCATCTAAGGTGACCAAAAAAACCTGCCTTGATCTACGAGCAAACTGACCACTCAGGTATGGTTGCCGGATTTTCTAGTTTGTTTTATTTGAAAATATAAAAAGAATTGGCTCGATTGGGCCTGTAGAACAGGCTTTTCTTTTGTTGCCTAACAGATATTGTCGTTGAACAAGTTTCAAAGATGGTATACTATAAAAGGGAAATTTTTGTGTGTGTAAAAAAAGAAAAAGTGTTCGTGGGTCGCAAATTTTGAACAAGTTTGCATGTTTTTATTTTTGAGATTTTGAGGTTCCTTACATAGACCTACATGAAGGAATATATTTGTGCATTTTTATTTTTGTGCTTGCTGATCTTAGCGCGAAAATAAATGTAGCGTGAATATATTCTTTTAGTTACAGCAGCAAATGACAGCAGCAAATGAATACAGAAGGATGCAGGCGCTTATGAAGACATCAAGCGCACTGTGCATTATGTGTGACGCATTAATGCGACCAAAACCATGTGCGCCCGGACGTAATCTTTACTTTTGTGCGCAGAGAGATAAAAACAAATATTTCTTGCCAATTTGGAACTGATTAAACCATAGTAAACAGTAAAAAAAGAAAAATTAGTTGGCTAATTTTTAAGACATGTGACATTCCATGGGGTGAGAGTGGTGGCAATTTTCATCACAGTCATAACTAAAATGTATTATTATATCTTGAGATGGCAGATCAGGTTACTAGTAACTTGTCAGGTCCATTTTGTCTTTCCCTTCAACAATATTTGGTTATTTGAATCCCCGACCCTACAATGTACCTGAAAGATCAGTTTGCTCATAGAACAAGGTGATTTTCGTTGCCTTATGGCCAACACACCAATTAGAATCAGTGTGAACGGGCCTACTGATAGTGATAGATAGAATTTGTGATAGATAGAATTCAAACAGAGACACTGTGTGGCCGTATAATGACTTACATAATTTACAAGTTGAATGGTTAATTTGTTATTTGTAACAGAGAGCAAACAATAAATATTGGGAATAATACTTATGAGTAATAGTTTCTTTTGTTTAAGACGTTATTCAATGTATGTGTCTGTGCTATTAGGTTGAGTATGAGTTTATTATGTTCACTATACTTTGTTCAGTATAGGTAAGACTTGTGAATTAATCCACACAAAATTAATTCTAACCGTAGCGTGTATATTTTAATGTTAGCATGCAGCTGGATTATTATAAACAACTGCGCACAATGCATGATGCACGCCCATATTTAATAGATGAGTTAACAAGAAGGAATTATTTTTGTGCGAATAAATGGACGGACCGTGTAAACAAACAAACAAACAAACAAATACAATCACAATTTTTGTCTTTGGGTACTGAACAAACTATAGGGTATTTAGATTAACATTCCTTTTTGGGATGATGTCACTGCTATGCATACGTTGCCTGCCAATGCCATTTGACTTGGGTGCAATATTATTCTGCAGTCACTTAAACAACTTTGGAGGTTGGTTACCTGCGTAATACCGTCACAAATTTCAGACATTTTAGGTGAAAAAACAAGTATGGAAGGTGACAAAAATAAAACTGATCAACTTAGAAAGGTCCATCCCTGAACAGTTTTTTCCTCAAAAATCATCTGAAATATTGCAAACCTTTGATGTTTGACCAACAATATTTAAGCAAGAATGTAGATGTCAATTATCTTAATAAATTCCTTTCATTTTTTTTTTTACTGTGATCCACTTCACACAACAAAAATTTAAAAATATGATCACTCATCTTGGGGGTGGGGGGGGGGGGGGGGGGGGGGGGCACTCACCAGTGTGGTGACGAATGATAGTTTTAATAATTTAACTTGACTTTGATTATAAAAAGCACCATATTTGATTTGAAATATTATCCTAAATAAAAATACAAATAAATCCTGTAGGGTGGTGTGTTAAGGTGTCGTTCCAGGCACATAACAGGGTAATATCAAGGGTTGAGCCCCAGAAGGTCGTAACTCAATTTTTGGGCAAATTGATATTTTGGTACAAAAATAATCCATATAACCTAAATTTTCAGAACCATAAAAGAGATTAGAGAAGTTTGGGTGCTACAGTGTATTGTAATGTACAGTGTATTGTAATGAGTCCCAAATATTTGAAAGTCGATTATTTCAAAATAGCATTTCTTGAGTTACGGCCTTCTGGCGCTCAACCTCGATATGTTATACACCAAATTAAAAAATGTGAACCATCACATCAAAACAGACCAGGGTGTCTCCGGGATATGAAAATTCATGTTAAAAAACTATTTGTTAGCTTACAAATTACAGCTAATTTGTCAACATTGACCATGGAACGCAAGTTTTATGTAACTAGGTGGAAAATTTGTTTTATTTTCTTTATTTTTCTCAACTTCTTTTGTTGCTATTGGCAGATGAGCCTTGCCAACAACTGATCGGTTTCGATATGATGGGTCAAAATGTTTGACAATCACTGCGGCCCGTGAATGGATTTCAAAATCACAATGAGGCCCGGGTAGTAGAAAAGGTTGCACATGCTTGATCTACATGCACATTTATTTTTTAAATAGTCTTGATATACTGTAAAACAACTTAATTTTGCTAGCAATTTAATTTCGCTAGGAGATTAATTTCGCCAAATTAAATTACCGCCGATTATAATAATTATATATAGGACGATGAAACAAATTAATGCTAATTCGCTTAATAAAGTTGCCGAGAAATTAAACTGTTTTACAGTATTATTATTTGATTTGTGGCATTTTCATTTATATTGTCATTACATTTGGTTGTGATGATGGTAAGTGATCGGTGATTCTCACAAGATCCGTCCCTCATCTGCAATGTCATTGTTCACTCTAACCTTTGTAGAGATAAAATGCATCTTTTGTGGTTATATTTGAGACCGAACAGCAGCATTGTCATTGTCATTGTCAATGTTGATGTACATATCATAAATATTTAGCAGACTATGTTGATGTTTCTTGATGTTGTTATTGATTGATTTCAAGTTTGGCAATTGACCCTGCAGTGCATTTCGGTAAATGTCCATCCTTTTTTCAAAATGCTGAGGTGAAAGCAACCACATACATGTAGGAGGTATGACCAGGTCAAACACAGGTATATAGGCATCAAGGCAATTATGTTATTCTTACAGACCAGTCAGCGGTTTAGCTAAAAAATATGAAAAATGATGAAACTCATCTAATGATGCACTCTGCTTTTGAAGGACTGAATGCCGTCATCATTTATTTCTCTAACTACACTGTCACAGTAGGTGAGATCCAATACAGTTGAACACAGTATGTGAATGAACGTTCTGTCAGTTGAAAGGGTTCTTGAGGCTGGTTCACTCAGTGCATGATTTGGTACAGATAAGCTGATTGCGAGTTGCTTGTCTCATTTCTGAAAATAAATAACAAAACAAGAAATTTGATGGAATAAGCCGAGGTTATTTTGGTGGCAATTTTAATGTCTGGATGCCCTTACTTTAGGTGACAAAAAACAACACCCTGTGCAGTGGCGGATACAGGGGGCGAAGGGGTGGGTGCGCTGTAAAATTTGACAATACCTTTTTTGTGTACCACTGTACCATTTTCAGAGACATAGGTAGGTTCCGTCGGTACATTTGCAAGTTCTATCATGCGATATTTTTTGCCGGTTTTGGGTAACCCCCCACTTAGCAGAATTTCATGAGCTGGCGGGCAAAAAAAGTTTTTTGTTGTTAGCACATTTGACCGACCCATTATTTAGAAATCGGTGAACAAATGGTCACGTGCAGATGGAAGAAGAAAAAAATGTTTGGGCCTGTCAAAATTCTGCAAGTTTTTTTACGGATTTTTAAACATTTTAAGGTCATTTTCAATTCAAGGGGATAAAAGTTCAAAAACACACCAACAAAACACCTAGGGGTCTGTTTGCCTTGTTTGTTGTAAGAAGGATCGAGCAGCATAATCCAGTAACCTTGCTAACTCCGACAAGAAACACTGCGCTGGTTGCAGACCCCCGTCTCATTGCGCAATCACGCAAAGGACAATAAAGGCTCCAATTTCTTTTTGGAGAGTGATACACAATCTGCTGGACTCTGGCCACGGAAGACCGGGTTCGATTCCTGGAGCGGCACACATCATTTTTCTTTCCTTATTCGTTCCGTGTCTCCCTACATTAGCTTTGCAACACCCCATGAGATAGAGTTAAGCCTTTAATTCTATAACAAATTAGCATTGATATTACCCTCGGTCCAAGTGCACAATTAAAATATTAAAAAGTAAAGCTTACCTTTATAACTTAATATAAGTTAGTACAATCCAGCCATACCAACTAGGTCAATGTGTTCCTGTCACTGACTAGTATATAGTGTCAGTAACCACTAGAACAGATGATGTATTGGAATGAACACTGTAAATTACAGTCCATGTAATCATGGACTTATCGCGTTTCTTGCTCGGTGTCTTCTTGTGAACTGAGTTGAATGCACTGCGGCTGATGATACACCGTATACAGTGACCGTATGCGGTACGGGCGTATTTCGTATGGTTGAAAAAATGTGTTAACAAATTCTCCGTATTTCACATCAAATGTCCTACATGCCACGGTAAAACGAAATACAAAATAACGTCCATCGTACTCGAATCAACACTCGTTGACTAATAGATATGTGATAATTGTTCTTTTATTTAAGTGGATTTGCAGAGCAAATTGAGTTGTTCATTTCACTTCATGGGCGCTGCCATTTGTTTACATTGTATTCTCGCGGAAACACGAAATGGATAACGCGAGATTTCAATTTGGCAGTGTTGCAAGCCCGTTTATTTTTCTCCGCCCGATGCCATAAAAAATCTGACCTACCCCCCCTGTGGTTAGCTAGGTTTTTCACTATGGGATGGGGGGGGGGGGGGGGGGGGGGGCGAAAAGTTAAAGTGAACCAACAAGGTATTCTGATATTCTTTTAATTATATTTATCTATTAGATCTTGTAATAAATAAACCTGTAACCTGTAACCTGTAAACCTGTAACCTGTAATTTAATTATAGGTGCAATTAATTTTGGATTACAAATTTCAATTTCATATTTATAATGCTTGCTCTTTGTAGCCGGATTTTGTTGTTATTGTTGTTGTTGTATTTTTATATTTGTATAATACCTATTGTGTTTTATCATATATTAATTGTTTTTAATTAGTTAGTATGCATTTGTAAATTAAGTTTTCTATATCACATTGTTGTAAGGCGCCTTGCGGTTGTTTACAACATAAGGCGCTTGATAAATTGTACTTATTATTATTATTATTATTATTATTAAGGGACTTCCAGGTTGTCGACCACAGTCCACAGAGTCAGAAATTTGAAAGAAAAGGGCCGGGGTGGTGTGTGCTGTCAGCTGTCGAGCCCCGCTGTCGGGTCATAAACTTGAGAGCGGGGGTTGTTTCTTTTATATTGTATGCAATATGTGACATTGTATTTGATGAATATTGCGACCATTTTTGCTGCCATATGCAAGATTATAAAATAACCCAATTATCCGGCCAAAATATACTTGATATGAGTTTCTAATAGCTTCTACATGTAGTTCTGTCTGTTCACGGCACCTGTGCCCATCTTTTGTCTCTTTTCTAAAGTTTCCATGGCCGCCAGGCCATTCGAGGCACTTATATTTTCATTTATTGCTGACATCCTAAGCAATTGAATTTAAAAGAATAGATCTCAGCAAGTCCCAAAAGGGGGTGCAAAAGTAGGCCCTGTTTTTGGCAATTAGGACTCCAAACTAATCCGGAATTGATATGGGTACCACAATATTTTTTATGAATGGCCCGTTATAATAATTGGCTATTTATCATTTCGAGGGCACGAGCCCTTTTTCGGCAACCGGTCGCGACCTTTTTCTTTCGTAGACTGTGTAATGACCGCGTAATGAACCCACCGCTAAATAATCCATTTTTGAGGCTACGCGTACGCACTGACTAGATATTTAATAGCTCGTAAGACCAGGTGTAAGACTTAATCCTAGTGAAACAAACGCTCTTTTTTTAAACCAAATTTGATCGGGAAAAAGGCAGAAAATGTACACAATTGTTTCGCAAAAAATCAATCAATTAACAGATTTTGAAGACTTGTAACATTCTATACAAAGGGGCGGGGCAACGGGATATTATGGGACCGCTCCATTTTTAATTTCGGTAACAATATTTCTTCCCCGTTTT
Source organism: Ophiura sarsii (assembly GCA_035610835.1). Lineage (NCBI taxonomy): Eukaryota > Metazoa > Echinodermata > Ophiuroidea > Amphilepidida > Ophiuridae > Ophiura > Ophiura sarsii. The sequence goes on along the minus strand of CM069443.1, from coordinate 73,372,855 downwards.
TGTTTTTAATTATTTATACTTAAACTTATGGAAATAAATACCACTTTGAAGAATTAAAATAAAACTAAATCTTATTCGATATTCATTTTTTTTTTATTGTAAACAGGACCTAGTTCAAATTCAATACTCTTTACTTTTCAAAGAAAATGCCTACCGGATTTTATAAACCCTACTAGTGAAATGAATCCTTCTTTATTTACAAATAATGAGACATCCGGTGAATCTAGGTCAATTTGCAATGGCGGGAGAAAGTGAAATAGCGATGGAGGAGGAGGAAAGCAGGTAAAATACTCGGCGATTAATTACTTAGAGAGTTGGCCATAGTAATTAGAATGTAGCTGTATCATTGGTATCCACGGGTAAAGAATGAAATTGTGTAATATGGCTGATATTAGAAGAACATTCATTGATTTTTAATTTGGTCTCGGGTTACGGGGCAAAATTCGGAAGCCTTACAAACACAAATGCATGCATGCATGACATTGACATTATGTGATCTTTCCAAGTAGCGCCCTCTATCATTGATTTTTTAAAAGGAAAGCAGATTTTCTTGCAGATTTACATTTTTGATCATAAATCATAAAGATCTATAAGTATAAGTTACGGATCGATACGATTCTTAATTTATAATTACTTCAAAATCATGCCATGGTAGGGATGTTCATATAATTGACTATAGAGGGCGACATTTTTTTTGAATTTTTTAAAAAATATATGTAGAAAACTCCATGTTTACCTCTTTTAAATCCATCAGAAAAGTACGAAACAAGCTGGGTGTATTCACTGATGTCTAAATAACCCCACACAAGCAACTGGACATCATGAAAGTAAACCCTTTTTTACCTAAAATGATTTAAAATGTGCATGACTTGACCAGTTTTCAGCAATGTGAGGCAAACTACTTTTGGTTATGACTTTTTTTATTATTCAGCCTGCAGAAAAGGTTGCACCATCATTTTTTATTGTAAAGTACTTTGTTTCCATGTATTCCATTTTCAAAGAGATAATTTTATTTTCAAAATTTTATGAACATGCCTAGCCATGGTTTTAAAATTTAAGAAAGAGAGGTTTTGAAAAATAGTATAGATTGTCCAGGCATGCCCGGTAATGCGGTTCCGGGACAATCTATTTTTCAAATTTTACTCTAAGTCTAAATTCACTCTAAAAAGTAAAACCATGATTTTGAGGTAATTAGGAATCGTATCGCTCTGTAACTTGGAATATATTCATGATTTATGATCAGAAATGTAAATCTGCTTCCATTTTTTTTCGAGGATTAGGGCGTCCCCTGGAAAAGATCACATAATATACCCTTGATATAATTATTATATCATGATATGACTAAAAACGTCTTGGAGGGGAAAGAGAATAATATATGTTTATTCCGTCTTTTGATCGTTTCGGTGAAATCTATTGTTTAAAATGACGTTTTTTACTAAGCTATTCCACTATAAAATTTACAATGATTTATATTATTTATATATATGTGTCCGAGAATAGGCATATCTACCCTATACAGATAATTATACTATTAAAAAAAAAGGTATGTCATCAGGCACCTTCTGATTTCGGCAATGTCTTGCTAGACGTCCTGAAACTGATGTGCGCATGCTCGTAATGTTCAATTAAAATGTGTTGTTGTAGCACACGGTTCAGCAATTTCACTGGGTACAATTCTCAAGAGTGAAAAACTAAATTGATGGCCAAAATGTGTGCTGTTTAGTGTTTCAGGCTGTTAAACAATGGAATTTCCAACATTTTTCACTCTTGAGAAAAATTTTGAAGGGTGAAAATCAAAAGTGAAGGGTATTTCACCCTTTGTATAGGGTGAGTGAAAACACTGCGGTTTATACTGTAATCTGTACAGGTCAACAGGACGTCCAGCATTAGCAAGATATAGCCCTGCTGCACTGCCTGCTGATTTCTACACCAACTCAAAATATGACCACCTGGAACTTCAAAGACCTTAGCCAACATCATGAGTAAAGGAAAAAATCTCTCTATGATCCTTTTACGTACTGACGAGTGTATAGTCCCATACTCGATTTAAGTCCCACCCCCTAATTGAACTTATATCTCAGACTAGGATGGGCATCCGTCTTAAGTCCCGGGGGTAAAAAGTAGTGTACAAGTCTTAGAACAATTACTTTCAGAAGCTCAGCCGGACCAAAACATCATTGAACTTTATTAAAAGTAGGCATGAGTTATCCCCGTGCAATTTCTCTTATAAATGTGAAACGGACATTTTATAAGTGCATATAACAGGTACCCTTATCATCCCGCACTCCGTGAGGGTCTGGGAGTAGAAATCATCCCCGCAATAACCTGCAGAATGCATAACAAACACCAAGTGTAGCTTTCGATTTAACTGGCGTAGCATCTCGAAATGCGATCACGCTTTTGAAGATTTGCAATAATATTGCACAAATATGTAGCAATTTCAAAAAGTGACGCAAAAAGATTCCCTACTTGATATTTGATCACGTACCGTCATAAGCCAAACCTACAAAGATTGAATTTCATCTTTAAATAACTAAAAAAAGTAGGATAAATCTTCAGGTATCGTCAGTTCATATTTCGTTTTTGTTAGAATCTATTTCCCTAACGCTTTACTGTCGGTTTAAATTTTAAAAAATGGTGGTTTCTGCGCAAGTCAGGCGATGTTATAATCATGACGTCACTTTTGATGCTAGTCTTGTTCCAATACCGCCGAGTGTTACAAAAAGGCGCCAATAAAACTGACTTGGAATAAAACTAGTGGTGCACCACGGACACAAGGAATCATATAACGAATTAACGCATCGTAAGAAGATGTAAACAATTATGAAATCCATCGTGACTCGTGAGCGAAATAATGCCTGTATTTCCTCGTGTTTTGTAACTAAAATTTTGTAAAATCTGGATTTTAATTTTCATGCACAATATTTGGGGGTAAAAAAAGGGTGGGACTATACATACACGCGTCAGTACGGTAATTAACATTTTTAGTGGTGGCTGTAAAAAAAACCTACATATTCTATTGAAGTGTAACTAGTGTTAACTGTTAGTGTTAGGCAAAGTTTAAAAAAGCTTAGGCAACAAGAAAAACCACCTGTCATAGTGCAGGGCTGTCAACTCTCCCGCCTAGACACACTAGCATATAAAATCTCCCGCCTCAAAAATGTATCAATTAAAATGTTCATAAACGCGCAAGGTCTTAGCCAGAGACCCGTCCACCCGTCATCTGGACGGGCAGATTACTCCCAGGACGGGCAGAATTAAGGAATTTAACATGTGATATTGTTGTTGTTGTTGTTGTATTGCCCTCAAGTGAAGAAAATCTTGAAGTCGGGTCGGTCGGTCAATTTTTTCTTCTTCTTTTTTCTAACAAATTATATTACTGACAGACCGTGGTTCATGACAATGCAAAAGTGGTACTTGTAGATGTCAATTTGACTAATGTTTCTAGTGTTATAATTGGTTAAAAGAAATCTATATAAAGCAAGCTTATTCATTTCAAGCAGAAAATAGTAATATTTTGACATATTGCGTTCTCAATCTTGCGACCCTGATTTTTGAGATTTTAGGGTCGGTCGCTTTGGGCAACACAAAAAACAATTGTTGGCCTAATTGCAATTGATTGTGTTTGTTTTCTTGTTCCCAGGACCGTAGAGCAGGTGCTAGCTATAGCTACTCAAGCCAAGCTGAACCCTGAGGATCTAGCACCTATCTCACAATGCCTGTATTTTGGGCAAGAACTCAATCCAGATCACATGACTCTGCTTCAGGTGGAGGATAACATGCTGGACATGCTCATGGAGGGAAGTAGGTAGGGATCTCAGCTCATGAATTAGGTGCCCCGGTGCTCATGGAGGGAAGTAGGTAGGGATCTCAGCTTATGAATATTCATTAGGTGCCCCGGTGCTCATGGAGGGAAGCAGGTAGGGATCTCAGCTCATGAATATTCATTAGGTGCCCCGGTGCTCATGGAGGGAAGCAGGTAGGGATCGGCTCATGAATATTCATTAGGCGCCTGGGATAACCATAGTTTGATCATTTCCAAATTGGCGACGCATTAATTAAGGCAACAATCGCACTGCATCAAATGTGTGACGTGTGCGTGCGAACAAAACCGTGTGCGTTTGGCTAATGGCCATATTTGCGCGAGTACGATTGGATTACTTTTGCGCCCAGAGAGATATATCTCTCGCCAATTTGGAACTGATTAAATAGATAGAGGTGTGTGAGTTGCCTACTTTTGGAAATTTTGTAAGGAAATTTTAGAAAGGAGGCAACTAAAACAAGGAAAATGGTAGGAGTGGGGGAGAGTGAGCAGGAAAAATAAGAGAGGGGAACGGGTTAAACCGCTTCTAAAACTCACTAGCTTCCTGGGGCTCCGCCCGCTGGACCAACACCATGGGCCTCTGGACCTCACCTGTAAAACGATTCACTCACTCCACTTGTTATGCGCTATTTGTTTCCACCAGGGCATTTCTTCTTTGGGGGAAATGTTTATAACCTGCACGCCTGGTTACGCCCCTGAGGTGCCTAAACCACTAATAGATTTGTTGCGATTCAGAAATTCTCACAGGAAAATTTGGCATTTAGAAGAAGAAAAAAGCTCTGAAAATTAACCAAAAACATAATAAATTGGTGAGTTATTTTTGTCTTTTAAAGGAGAAAAAAATCCTATCTTGCTGGGAAAAGAATTTTGACGGATTCTAAATTGGACTGCAGTATTACTCCCCATACAACACAGAATATCTGCACACCAAATGGAAAAATAATTTGTAAAACAGTTGAAATATAACTTTTGATACATCAAGATACAAACCAACTGTTTTCCAATACCGGGACAATTACAATTAGTATCTGATTCCCATTTTTTACGCTTTTGTTTATCATTCAATAGTTTGGTTATCCGCGGCGATAAAAATGAAAGTGCCGTGTTATGTACAGACGACAAGACCTACGACCTCAAAAGACAACAGACTTCCAATACGTTGCTTGTGTTACCGGAATGCCAGACAGTGAAGGACATGAAGGATACGGATGAACCTCTCTACCGAAGACAGGTAAGACCAATGAGATTTGTTTCACCATTTGACCGATAATATTCCGCCCTGAATGTTTACCATTTCATGATTTACTTACTATAGTAGACCATTTCAAATCCGAACATATATACGATCGGTTCCGAATGGTTCTGATAGCCGAGTGTTTTGACAGCCAGAGCCATGACTTGCGAGCTCGCAAATGTCATGAACACATGCCGTAGAAAAACAAACATGGTTTTCACCTACAGTAAGTCTGCCTGTGTGGAAGATTGCGCTGGTGCTGATGAAGATTGTCTCCCTCACAAAGTTGTATGTTGCTGTGTTTCAGTAACAAAAACGGTGAGATAAAAGAGATTTGGGGTAATATTTTCACATTTTACCGTTCTGCTCGATACATTTGGAAGTTGCCGGTCGACGCCATTGTTGATAAAAAGCAAAATAGTCTCGTTCCATGTTTTACTTCTCATGGGTGTACGCGTGTATATAAATATAGTAAATCACTAGGCGGACAACCAATGCTATAAATGCGAAGAACGCACTACACACCTACTCCACGTGACCTGTTTTTCTGAAGATTACCGATCTCAATTTGAAATGGTCTATGGCAGCTAATGTATAAAAGGAAAGACACATCCAAGGTTTTAACCCTAACTAGTAAAGCTAGTTTTTTGTGCGTATCGGGGGTGAGGGGGAAAAAAGTACTATTTTTTTGACCCGAAAAATTACCCAGCACCCCCCGGGATTCGATCGCGGGACCATCCGCACCCAAGTCTGTCCCTCTACCAACTGAGCTAACTCCCTAGCGCATATGCGGCCACAAACTCCGTGACCACATATGCCTGCGGTAGGTGACGTCATCGCGGCAATGCAGCAGCACGTGCCTGGAGATAGTTTCTGGCAGTGAGATTCAGTGCGGTTAGGGTTATTGCACATACAAAATTGACATTGATTAACCCTAACCAGTAAAGCTAGTTTTTTGTGCGTATCGAGGGAGGGGGGAAAAAGTACTCTTTTTTTGACCCAAAAAATCACTCAGCACCCCCCGGGATTCGATCGCGGGACCATCCGCACCCAAGTCTGTCCCTCTACCAACTGAGCTAACTCCCTAGCGCATATGCGGCAAAACTAACTCCGTGACCACATATGCCTGCGGTAGGTGACGTCATCGCGGCAATGCAGCAGCACGTGCCTGGAGATAGTTTCTGGCAGTGAGATTTAGTGAGATTCAGTGCGGTTAGGGTTAATGCGACAGCATCCAACCCTGTGTCTATCATATCTGCCATGTGTATACCTGTGCTTATGATTGGACCATGATTAAACTCAATATAACACAAGGATATAGTGCCAGTCCCTGTCGCTATATTTCCATTTTCAAAAGTCTCATTTCCAATACACAGCACAAGAAGAAAGGAATAATTGGGGTCTCTCTGTGTGTGTGTATCAGCCAGGATTGACGGGGCTATCGATCGCACAGCGCAAATGCGTTGGGGTGTAAGACATTGTGTGTGTTAACAATTGGTTCTTTTTTCTCGTGCTGTGTATTGGAAATGAGACTTTTGAAAATGGGAAATTTTTCTTTAAATGGTGCTAATCATGGTTTATTTATTCCGCAACGCTCGTTAGCGCTATTTATTAACAGAATTTTCCAATTTTGTTTTTATCATTGTGAAGCATGTCAATTGTGTGCAGAGAAAAAATAGTTAAATGAAAATAGGGTACATTTTTTTCTTGCTATCCTAAAAAATTGTACTTTTGCGTTGCGGAATGACATGAGATTATGCATACTAATTACCTGGATTAACGAGACTAATCGGCCGTTGATCAAAATTAAATTTATATCAAAACTTTTCCCATCAGTACTACTATTGTGCCTGACATTTATTTAAACATCATACCTATGTGTCTAAAAGATATGGAATAAATAAAAACATGCCTTTTCACTGATTTTGTAAGCTGCAAATATGCAAATTTATGCTAATTAGTTTATACATCAAAAAACATAGTATCGCTAAACAAACTAAAAATTCCTGAACTTTGGACTCTTGCCTACATTATAGGCATAGAATTAAACTTTGGATGCAAATTTGAAATTTTGGCTATCTGGTTGACATTTGCTTGGAATTGCCCCTATCTAGCCTGTTTGGTCAAAAAAAAATTGAATGTTACTGAAAATGACATAAACAAAGTGGTATACTTTCTTTTGTTGAACCCTTTATATACATTATCATGAAATTCTAATTGAAACTGATTTAAGATTATAGAATTAAACCATTTATTTTATTTTGTAATGCAGTCATTGTAAGTCTGACCATGGCTTTATCACTGACCATGGCCTTATCAGTCTGATAAGTCCATAGTCTGATTCATGAATCTGATAATTATACTCACTATAGAAACACTCTAAGTTTTATGGATCAATAGGGCAACTATTTTTACCATGAATTGGGTTACTTTTGACTGTACAACAATAACAAAACTGACGCCGTCACCTTAGAAAGGTTGATCTACCAATGTATGGACTCAGCGAAAATTGGGCGACTTGTTATCGTGGACCGCAGCTTAGATGGCATTTGCGCTGCAGTTTGGGCTACATTTTAATTGGCAACACTGCAGCACTCATTGTTAGAAAGAGATTTACAGTGAATGCACACAACGTTAACACCCTGCTCACTAATAACATGGATGCCTATCTCAGCAGTCCAGGGTTAAAGATGACAATCCATGAACAAATTGTCCATGGCGATATTACAACTGCAAATGCAGAGTCAGTGGTCGTCTTTAGATCACTTGATGGTACAGTGGAGGGTGAATCACTGCGTGTGTTAAAGGCTGCAGGAATAGAGGCCATAGAAGCGGAGTATCAGACTGCCAGAGCAGATAAAAAAGCAATGCTTGAGAATGGAAAACACCCGATGTTTGGGAGGTTACGCTACTGGGAATTAAGCCACACCGTTATGACTAGAGCAGGGGATCTAGTTCACCCAAAACACATCTTACACGTTCATATCAGGGGAAATCTTGGCACCTTCAGGGGCACTGTTTCAACAGCACTGCGCATCGCAGACAAGGAGGGGTTGAATTCAATAGCGTTCCCATCGCCACCAGAATCGATAGATTCAGTCAAGATTATGACTGAACAGACCATCAAAGCATTTCACGAGTTTTCATACAGGTATAGACCTGTTTGTCTGCATTTCATTCAAATGATTGTACCGTATGATATCAAAGTGGGACGGGACATAGAAGTGAGACAAGGATATCATAGAAATCCTCCAGGTCCTTATGAAGATCATGGTTCCTTCCTTCCAAGCGATGCATTCTAATCAGGGTTGTAGCTAGACCAGATTGAGTGCCGGACAATTTTACTGACGGCGAACGGAGTAAATGTAGCGAACGAAGTGCAGTGGATCATGGAATGGGGTCTAGAGGCCTTCTTAAAGGGACATTAAGTGGTGTTGACAATTTTAAATGTTTAAAAATTTACTTCAGAATTCAAGATGAACATTAAAAATTGCCATTATTGTTGTTTCTACTAACAAAAACACAGCAAAACTTGATTAAAACAATACCATCGCTATTTATTGAAAAACGCCCTCTATGCAAATTTGGTTCGCGTTATGTATCATGCGTACTGCAGGGTGATCCTGTCGGACATAAAATGCTCGTTGCGGCTCTACCAGCATTTTTGAATCGACGTTTTGTTGTACAATGAGGGCTGATTTTTCTTAATCCTTATAGGTGTAAGTTCATGTAATACAATTGTAAAAATATACAAATCCCAGTTTTTATCATATACTTTTGTAATTGAGGGCGCTGCCTCCACCACATCTCTTAATGCCCCTTTAATGTTTTAAGGGGTTATAAATGCACTTTGAGGGTTCCTGCCACATAATTTCTTGTTGTATGAGGCAGTTTAATAATTTTTTTCCACAAATTGTAAAAAAAATGAAGTTTTTTTTCTTTTTTTAGTGCCAGATTTTTTACCCTTATTTTTTAAGAGTGCCGAACGCGGGGCACCGTCCGGCGCCGTGCAGCGTAGCTTCAACCATGATTCTAATACACATCAATATCAACTTTGGAATAACTTTCTACAATGATTTGCCACACAAATGTATAACATGGAGCAAAACAATTGATTGAAACAACTTACAGCGCTTTGATCTATCTTGGAAAGGCGCTATATAAATCCAGATTATTATTAAGAAAGTATGATATAAATCACTTAAGCAAGACAATGTCCTCACACCAAATTCAAATATTGCTTCATAAAACATCACCAACTGTAGTGGAAATTAAAAGAGGACACTGCCAATTCCCTGCCTATCATTGAAATCGAGCTTTGGGCCAATTAAAGGCATATTATGTGATCTTTTCCAGACAGCGCCCTCTATTCATGATTTTTTTTTAGAAAGTAGATTTTCTTGCAGATTTACATTTCCGATCATAAATCATACATACATTCCAAGTTACAGAGCGATACGATTCCTAATTACCTCAAAATCATGGTTTTAGAGTGAATTTAGAGTGAAAATATAAACTATCGTGTTATCACGACAGTTTATTTTCACTCTAAAACCATGATTTTGAAGTAATTAAGAATCGTATCGCCCTGTAACTTGGAATGTATGTATGATTTATGATCAGAAATGTAAATCTGCAAGAAAATCTGCTTTCAATTTTTTTCTATGTTGAGGGCGTTCCCTGGACAGATCACATAACACTTATAAAACTCGCCCATTGCTTGTGTGGTGGATTTCGATCACGACAGGAGCATGCGCAGATGCGATTTTTGTGTAAGTGGTCTGTGATTTTGTCAATATTATATTTTTACTGTGATTTGTTTGTCAATCTGCATTAAATGCAAAAAGTAACAACGCCCCCGGCTGGACTCGAACCACCAACCTTTCGGTTAACAGCCGAACGCGCTAACCAATTGCGCCACGGAGGTGATCAGTTACTAGGCTGTTTTGGTTTGTCATGTTCACCCGTACACTTCCCCGTACACTTTCTTGCAAAGTCGGGCATCGTTTTTTCTCAAATGTTGCTTGCATATTGCCGTTGCTGTCGCCTTTAATACATGTGCTGTCAGTTGAACTTGGAACCAACGTTTACTTTGAACTGTCTATTTTCAATAAAAAAATATTCCAATACGGGAAAAAAATCAGAAAAGCTCACAGACAACAAATAAGAACATTATTTTACTCGACCTAGAATTTCAATCAACGTATTTCAATCATCGGGAAAACCCGAAGATGCGAGTGACGTCATTTAATGAGCTCATTAGCATAATTTATGTCCGTGAAATGTACAATAGAGTTTTATTAGTGCATAATATACCTTTAAACATGGTCAATGATTTTATGAGTTTCATTTTTTTTCTTTTCTCAAAATATGCAATTTTGATCAAACTTGGAATTTACCACTTTTACAAGGGAATCAATATTTTCAGTCAGAAACGTCTGATTTTAAAAATTAAAAATTCTGAAGAAAGCACTTTGACCATACGCGTGGTATTCATAGCTAAATAATGATCATTCTGGGACACCCTGTATTTTCAGTTTTAGGGCTCCTTTGTCTACGTCAAAGTCATGGTATGTAATTGCTCAAGTTGAAGGCTATGCCTGTATTTCATAATATGAGTTGCCGGTTAGGCCAAACAAATTGTTATGTTGTCCTCGACCGCCCGCTCGTAAGATTTAGGGCCGCTCAGATTTTTTTTTTTTTTTTCAGTTTTGTTTCAGATTTTTTTTGTAAACAGTTTAAATGGCATTGAATATTAAATTAAGTGTTTATAACATATATGTGCGACTCTTAAGAGTGATTTCAACTTCTTGTTGGCTGAACTTTGAGCTTCCGCTGGTAAAAGAAAAGTTGTGGAGGACAACATAACAACTTTTTTTGTTGGCCTTACTTTGGCCTTCCAACAGGCAACATATCAGTCCACACTTCAAATAGGCAGTTGAAACAATGGGTATGGTTTCAGACTTCATGTGGAAACCAATAGCATGCCAAGATATTTCCATTTTTGTAACCCTGAAATTTGCATAATCTTCTCATTTTCACACTCACTTTTGACATACTGTAGGTTATAGGCTATGCCCATTCTTTCTACGAGTTACGAGCAATGAGACCAAAGTTGCACAAACTGCATCACCTGTTGAAAGGCGACGAGTACGAAGGCGAATACAAGGACAAGATGAAAGATGAGGATGATCCATTACGTAAGAAGTACACAATGGCGGATTTGATGTCTCAGGTACAGGCCAGCGAAGCAGAACTCTTGCAGGAACTAAAGGTTATCAGAGCGTGCTGCGTGAATGGTGAGTCAACTATAATACTATATGTGATGCAGCACATCAAAAAAAAGGGGGGGGGGGGAGACTTTACAGGTGAAGTCAATTTTGAGTTTATTATGTTCGCTCTCAGAGAATTTTCTAAGCTTTAAAATGACACCAGATTTATCAAAATTAAACATGGCATTCAGATTTTAGGAGTGTAAATGACTCCTAAATTCTTATTATTTTCTTTATATTTTTCTGTCCATTTTCATCTGGAAAACTCGACATTAGGCCCAATAATATTAATGGTTTGCTTGTCCATGAGATGCTCACAAAAAAAGTTGGGTCGGTAGATCGGATTTTTTTTAAAACAATTTAATTTTAAATCCTGTATCAAGTATCAATATGAACACTCACAAATAACAATACATAATTATGCAAAAGACAAATATCTCAATGTTAAAGGCATATTATGTGATCTTTTTCAGAGAGCGCCCTCTATTCATGATTTCTTTTAGAAGTAGATTTACTTGCAGATTTACATTTCCGATCATAAATCATACATACATTCCAAGTTACAGAGCGATACGATTTCTAATTACCTCAAAATCGTGGTTTTAGAGTGAATTTAGAGTGAAAAATATAAACTGTCGGATTTATTTTCACTCTAAAACCATGATTTTGAAGTAATTAAGAATCGTATCGCCCTGTAACTTGGAATGTATGCATGATTTATGATCAGAAATGTAAATCTGCAAGAAAATCTGCTTTCTATTTTTTTTTTCGATGTTGAGGGCGTTCCCTGGAAAGATCACATAATATACCTTTAAAAAAAAAGGTGGTGTTTCAAAACATGTGTTTCTTCCATTTCTATGATTTATTTTTTTCACCATCGAATAAAGGTGTTTGGTTTTTTTGTGGGTCAGGATTTTGAACCTCCAGTGGCCCACCCCAATCAAATATAATATCACATGAAAATCTAGGCGGGGGGGGGGGGGGGGGGGTCCTCATGTTGAAGACTATGTTGAAGACTTGTAATGCCAAAAACAGGCCATTGATGCAAACCATATGGCAAACTTAAAAGAAATGTTTAAAGATACCACCACAATGCCTTGTGTTTTTGCAAAATGCCCTAGTTCAGGTCTCTAATTTGTCTCGTTTCCCATAGACATATGCACACAATCATAGCTTCATAGCACAATCATGGCTTCATAGCACGTTCATCGTTGGAGCTCTTACGTTCTAGTTGACATCAATGAATGAATTAGTTATCATCAGTGTTCATTTTTCTTATTTCTAAAACTTAAGAGCTCGACAAATGCATCGTGTGAAAAAAGCTTTAGTTGGCTGGTGTTGGCCCAAGGCATTGTGGAAAGACCTTAAAATCTTCTTTGTGACAAACTGAAGCTCATCTGATACCAGAGCTTGTATTTGGTCCTGACCCTGGCCTAAAAATGTCCTGAACAGAGTTCTCTTTAATAAGCAATTACATTTATGATCATTTGTCATTCTTTTTGTTGTTGCAGGTTACTGGAAGGTCCTAGAATATCTGTATGAAAACACAGTACTAACCCACATACTCAATTTAGTAGAAGAAAACTCATGGAATTTTAAAGAAACACCTCTTCAGGAGACACTGGATGTGTTACAAAGCTTGCATCCAAGGTAAAACATTAGATAACTGATATTAGATCAAGTTTTGTTTTAAAATAACTGATTTTGTGATTTTATACCCAAATTAAAATTAGAAAAATCTTGTTGATGTTATGCGTTAGCACCATTGAGTTAATCAGCTGCGGGAATACTGTTGTTTACCTTTCATAATATATGATACCTCATTCTTATAAAAGCTCCGGTCACACGAGAGTACGAGATCATTTTTTACTTTTTGTTACTTATCATGCGTAGCGGTGTGTTATCGCAATGGAGTTAAAAAGTATGCAACTGCTATTGCGGCAGGTTGCGACGCATGTTGCGTTAACACTGACGTTCTCCTGTTTTGCCACACGGCGCTGGCTGCCATCACATGCAATGACTTTAGTTGACCCAGGGGGACCGAATTAATTAATCAAAGGCATCGAATTGCCTTTGATGCTTCACCTAGTTGCCTTGATGCCCTGAATTTCTTGCTGTTTTCTGATCACTCCATTCAAAATTACATAATTGCCTTGGAGAAAGTTAGTGCCCATTTAAAATTGCCTTAAATTGCATGCCCTCTTCATTTCTTATTTTGAGGCCTGAGTGTGACCTACAATGAATTGTCGTACACTGGGGCTGAAATAATGCTGCCACACCGCATCGCACAGAAAATATTGCCTTCACTTATGCAGTGACGTCAGATCATATTTCAAAGATTGTACCTCATTTTCGCCATGGGATTGCAATGCAATGGCCTAAGTACCAATGGAATTCCAAATCCTGGCACTCGCTCGTAAATGATGCGTCGATTGCTAGAATATCCTCCGAATTCACCTCACAGAGTTAGATGAATGAAGTACAAATAGGCCTGTAAATATATCATGGATATTGGTATGCTGGTTCCCTGCATCAATGGGCTCCACACAACTCATCCATAGATGCAGGTATGGGAAAATCATGTCATCAAACTGTTTTGTTGGCATCAAAGTCATGCCTATGCATGAAACGACGCAATATAACCCAATAATAAATTCGGTCAAAGCCAGCTTCACGCCTAGAACGATAACAAATTTGCAGATTGGCACAGACTACATTGTGTCTGCGCTCATGACAGCGTTAGACTTCACACGCATGGTGTAGCGCGCTCCCCATTGCACTGTAGCCATGGCAGGGCGACAATGCATTCGGTATTCAATGCATCACCTCAACTACAAATGCATGCATTGATCGTTATGTGATAACAGAGTGACAACGTAATGTGGTGTAGAGTAATGGAGAAGCCTATACCTGCACCTCTTGATGAGTTCGTGCAGGGATCCTGCGTAGGGAAATCTAATCTGAACATTTTATGAATACAGGACTTAGTGTAATATTAGCATCCATGTTGTTTTCATTTTATTTCCAGGGTTATAGTGGAACACTGCCTTAACTGCTATGGGGACAGATTTGAAAAAGGTAATTAATTTCTACTTGGAAAAATAACTATGACCCTGTCATAGTTAAATTGCTTCATTCAAAGAATATTAGTCCATCTTCATTCGAAATGAAGGTAGAGTAGCGTACACACTAGCAAATCGTTTCATTGAATTAACATGAATCTTCATGGAAAGAACCTGTATTGCTTCATTGAATGAAGATAAGTTTTGCTTCATTCAATGAAGGGAAGAGCATTTTTAAAAGGCACTACAATTTGTCTTGGCAAATTTAATGAGATAATGTCATTGTTTACGACGTCATGTGTTAATTAATTAACTAATGAGGATTTGTAGCTCATGGTCTGATAGTTTGATGATCCACATTTCTTGAAAGAGTAAAAAACAACACTGAGATGCACCCATCGATTTATGTTATCAATGAATGAATTGTTGCATAGAAATTAAAGGGGCATTGAGAGATGTGTATTGGAGTGTGCCCTCAAATTTCCTGGAAATCAGTTTTTTTGTACCTACAGAATACTTTGGCAGATATACTAACTACCATCTGATATCGTTTACCTTTTAATTCACCGTCGTTCATGTAAAATGTCACTATTTGTCATTTCAATGTAAATCACATCAAAATAATCGGGTCCACTCACCACATAAACTGCGTCAACCGAATTGCTATCTAACGCCAGCATTCAAATCAGATTCCCATAAATGATTACACTTGAGGGTTCATACGTACCTTATTATCTATCAAAACAATTCATTTTTTTCTTCAAATTTCATTTTTCTTGGCAAACTCTCAGTGCCCCTTTAACCCCCTGAGAACTACCGGCCGATTGGTTAAAAAGATGGATACATCATTTATTGCACCAATGAGAGACAGTGTTATAATAATTGTATCCCTGATAAAGATTGGAGTGAAATATTATACAAGCTGCATTTTAATTGGCTATTCATATGAGTACATCTTGCAATAAACCAACCAGAACCACTGTAAGATAGACAGGTAGACCCCAGGGGGTTAAATTGTGAGGCAATTTTAACCATTTATTTCTTATTTTCTTCCAGATGACAACATTTATTATGCATTAGATGAAGACAAAGTGTGTCAGTCATTTGCAGAAATGTTGCTCATACCTGCCGGTAAGGTGAGTCAGTGAGCATGTGTGACCCTTTTGTGACCTTTTTGGTCACGCATGATTTCAGAATTGAATTTTTGGTATGGTCAGCGTCATAATGCTATGGACATAATTCCAACAGTGCATGTGTGCATACATGCGTATGAAATGTGACTCGCAAAATGTTAATGACGCAAACTTTTCATGCTTTACAGTAGGCTACTTCCTTTGTCTGGAATGTGGAGTTCCAAAACATTGCAGATTTGTAACCATCTTTCTGATATTTCTTTTCTTTAGTTCAACTTTTCAGAATTCCTAGATTCATGGCAGCTGAGTGTTCCTGATTACATGACAACGGGCTTGCATCAATTAGAGGTATGGTTGAAATTATAAGCATAGTACGAGGGCGGGTAGTAGCCTTGATGCCCTCAATTTCTGGCTGTTTTTATTCCATTCAAAAGTACATAATGGCCTTGGATAAAGTTGGTGCCCCTTTCAAATTGCCCTAAATTGCCTGCCCTTTTCATTTCTTATTCAAGGCCTGATCAAGACAATACTGTCTTTATTGTGTTATGTCATCCTTTACACCACATTCTAATAGCTCCCTCTCATATAAATTTAGTGGGGATGTATAGCCTGATGGGAATTTGCTAGGCCCAAATTCTGCAGCTACTTATCTACCTGTGAAATGGAGCTAACAAAGGCGGTATCGAGTCATGCTGCATCACGACAATGCAACCTCGCAAAGCTTGTCTTCCATGGACTTACCTTGATGAAAATGGTATCCATTTGATGGAACATCCACCCTTATCACCCAACTTGGCTCCCTGCGATTTCTGGCTCTTTCCCAACAATCGAGTTAAAGATTGCTGGAAGGCCTTTTTCAAGGATTCAAGACCTAGCCATAGCTGTACATTCAGAAATGATACAATCCCTATTTTAGAGTACCGCCAATGCTTCGAGAAATGGAGGATGAGGATGCAACGGTGTATAGATGTCAAGGGAAGCTTCTGCAAGGGAATGTTACTGTGGTTTTTGAAATTGTATGGCCGTCTTCAGAAACATGGGCCAAGTGACAACACTTTTTGATCCGCCCTCGTATGACAGTGTTTGGTGTCATGGTTGATGCACTTTCTTAAAGTGATAAAGGATCCTTCAACAGATCATGCCATGCCACATAATGATCCACACACTATCCTAAATTCATACACTCTGAGTAGTTTTGAACCAAGCAGAAAGCTTAAATACGCGGAGTGCATTGAAAGTGTCTAATTATACTTCGTGTGTGCACCGTTCAGTGCGCGCACCACACAATTTGTTTTGATTCATTGTTCGGGCAGCTGACTTTTATTGTGGTTGTTCATAATACAGGGTCGTGTCATTATTCAACATCAGCGCACGTGCATTGATTTGTATAACTTCTCTCGAAACAAAACATACGCATTTATTGACCAACACTGATTGATGATGACCCATTGATGTCGTTGATGCGATGCCACTGCACTCCATTCATCTAACTCTGTGCAGTGACGTCAGAGCGTATTCCAGTGATTGTACATGATTTCTGATACGCGTGATTGTAACGTGCTGGTGTTAGGTACCAATGCAATCAAAGATGTCACTCATGTAAAAATGTGATGCGATCTGTGAAAACCCGCCACATGGTGGCATTTTTCATATTCGAGATATTTATATCATAAGAAAGCTGAAACTGTGCTGATTACAGAACTGCTTCGATCATTTTTCTACGATAACTACAAACAAAATTATGAGTGAATGATGATTGTGATGTCATAAAAAGCTACAAATCATTAAAACAGGCCAAAAAAGCTACATAATTCAATAGAATAACATTATAAGGTTGATAATAAAAGTGACTTAAGTAAGTTTTTGAAGGTGAAATTTCATAAAAGATAATGACACAAAGTATTGGAAATTAATATTCTTTACAAAAATCTAATTTTTAGGTCGTCCGTAGGAAGAGACCTTATGGCAGCATCCTTCGTGTATGTAGTCTGTCTGTCAGTCTGTCAGTCTGTGTGTGTGTCAACAATTTGGTATACACTTTTTGTTTTGTCCAATTCTTTTCCATACAATGACCAATTGCAATCAAACTTCGGTCATAGATGCAACATGGAAACCTTCATATGTTAATGAGGTCAAAGGTCACGTCAAAGGTCACATACCAAGATCAAAGGTCATCTGAGGTCAAGATGTAAAATTTAGTATACACTTTTTGTATTGTCCATTTCTTTTCCATACAATGACCAATTGCAACCAAACTTCGGTCATAGATGTGTATATGTTAATGAGGTCAAAGGTCACATACCAAGGTCAAAGGTCATCTGAGATCAAGATGTAAAATTTAGTGCACACTTTTTGTATTGTCCATTTCTTTTTCATACAATGACCAATTGCAACCAAACTTCAGGCAAAGATGCAACATGGAAACCTTCATATGTTAATGAGATCAAAGGTCACATACCAAGGTCAAAGGTCATCTGAGGTCAAGATGTAAAATTTAGTACACACTTTTTGTATTGTCCATTTCTTTTCCATACAATGACCAATTGCAACCAAACTTGGGTCATAGATGCAATATGGAAACCTTCATATGTTAATGAGGTCAAAGGTCACATACCAAGGTCAACGGTCAATATGTAAAATTGATTACATTTAAACAGATGAAGTACAATTGCAACCAAACTTCCCATATAAACGGACGACCTATTTGGGACCGCTGTCCTTATTTATTTATTTTAAATTGTTTAATTTTTTTAAATTTTAATTTTAATTTTACCCATAATCCCTAATTCACATTTTGCGACATCCGACGGGTTTTCACAGATTGCATCACAAATGCTTTGATGATCACTAGATACATGCTCTGACATCACTGCACAGAGTTAGATACTGTAAAAGTGGAATTTTTTGCGCTTCGCACATTTTGAACAAGTTTGCTTGTTTTTATTTTTGCAATTTTGAGCTTCCTTACATAGACCTACATACAAAAACGAATATGTTTGCGTTTTTTTATTTTCACGCTTACTGGTCTTAACGCGAAAATAGAAAATAAATGTAGCGCAAAAATTTCAACTTTTACAGTAATCAAAGTATAGACCCTGTCAGACGCAATACAATCGCTTTACATGTTATATCTTACCGCTCATAAACGCAAATGCTTGTACACGCGATAAATCAATGATCAATGGAATATTTCGTGTGTTTTGGCTTTCATGTTTACACGATACGGACCAAATTTCAAATGTGTTAACCAATGAAATTGCAGTATTTATACCTACTGAATGATAATGTGATGAATCTTGTCTACACATGTAGACCTGTAACCCGACCTGATTTGAAAAACTGTAAAACAAGTTAATTTCGCGGCAACTTTTTTTCGCGAATTGCTAATCATCACTAGTATCGCGGTAACTTAATTTCGCGAATCTCAAATGTCTACCATTACTATCATCTTCACACATATTAATTCGCGGAAATATAATTTTGCGAATTTGAGCCTTTCGCGAAATTAACTTGTTTTACAGTATCACACCCCAACCAGACCAGTAATAAAGCCAGACCAGACACAAAATATTGTAACTCAACCCGACCCAACCTGATCTGAAAATATTCATTATTGAAAATGTATCCCCTGCTCCCTATAAGGCCAACATCAAAAAATAGTTGTGTTGCCCTCACAAGCCTAAAATCGGGAAGGACAGCCGGCCGGATTTTTAAAAAATAAAATAAAATTAATTTTTTTAAATTTTTTTTTAAATTTTACCAAATCAATGATTTTATACCTATTATTTCAGTCAACATGTGTGAAGATATTAAGGAAAACACTTACTGGATGTATTTTCAACCCAATGGTGAATATTTTGCTTTCTTGCC
Source organism: Ophiura sarsii (assembly GCA_035610835.1). Taxonomy (NCBI): domain Eukaryota; kingdom Metazoa; phylum Echinodermata; class Ophiuroidea; order Amphilepidida; family Ophiuridae; genus Ophiura; species Ophiura sarsii. Next base: position 73,353,461 of record CM069443.1, on the reverse strand, counting down.
CATCTCCGTGCAATTTTCAAAGATTGGAAGATCTTGAAAAAAAATCTTGAAAAAAAAATAAAAAATCTTAATCCGGCCCACATTCTCGGAATTTTGACTCGGCCGGATGAGGGCAACACAACTATTTTTTGTTGTTGGCCTAATCAGTCACAGTCGGGTCTGTTCCAGGTTCAAAAAAGGTTGAGGAAATGGAGAGCCCCACAGGTCTGAATTTCCCCTGTAATGTGATCAAGCAAAATCAGATGGAACTTGCAAATATTGAATTTTGAGAAATAACCAAACAAAAGGTTTTCTTTCTTTGTTTCCTATCGTTTTGAATACCCTTTGATTGCTAATATTTTAAAATGGGGTTTTCTGCGAAGTGTAGCATAGCAAATACCCAATAACACCACATAGAAAGCTAACAATTGTGATATATTTTTGACTTAAAGGTATATTATGTGATTTTTCCAGGGAACGCCCTCAACATCAAAAAAAAAATTGAAAGCAGATTTTCTTGCAGATTTACATTTCTGATCATAAATCGTACATACATTCCAAGTTACAGGGCGATACGATTCTTAATTACTTCAAAATCATGGTTTTAGGGTGAAAATAACTATTGGGATAACACAACAGTTTATATTTTCACTCTAAATTCACTCTAAAACCATGATTTTGAGGTAATTAGGAATCGTATCGCTCTGTAACTTGGAATGTATGAACGATTTATGATCAGAAATGTAAATATGTGAGAAAAATCTACTTTCTAAAAAAATCATGAATAAAGGGCGCTCTCTGGAAAAGATCACATAATATGCCTTTAACAGACTCGATTGTAAATAATAGTCCCATTAATAAATGTCTCAACTTCTTTTCAGGGACGTGTGCTTATTGACAGAAGTTCCAAACCAGAGGTGATATGGCATTTCCCAATCGCTAGCCTTCCTGAAGATGAGAAAGAAAGGTAAATGATTGCACTCTTGAGCTTTAGGCCAAAATGCTTTTGTTTGTTTGTCCATAGATTCCCTCCAAAGGGTAGGGTCGGTAGGTCAGAATATATATTTTTTAATATCACTTCATTCATGTTTTAAAACAGTTTAGAAGAGTAAATAAACAATTAAATAGTGTATTTCCGGAAAGAAGAAAAAAGAAAAAAACTTGTTCTGGAATTTTTCAAAATTAGGGTCGGTATTCATTTGTACAGTAAAAACATTTTTCCAATTTCAAAAGTATGGTAGGTCAGAAATGGACAAACAAATTATTTATTTTTTGACTTTATTATATGCAGAGTGGTTAAAACAAAAGGGGACAATTTTTCAGAGGCGGATTTCACCAAAGGTTATAAACATCACGAGCCGTATTCTCGTACAAAACACAGTTTTAGCTTAACTAAACTTGTATTTAAATTAAATTAAATTTTATCTTTTAAACGATGTGTTTAACACACCCTATCTGACCATTGTTGAGATTTTGTTTCACAGTATAGCGCACTCTATAAGTTCATCATCCGGAAGTGTCAATCATTCGTTGTGAATGAATATTCATTCATGACTATTCATGACCTCACACCATGTGATCGTCGCGATCCAGCGTCCTTCCCAACTGATCTGATTAACAATATTCATAAAATGCAAATAACGCCACGCCCCTCCTCTGTCACTGTCAGACGAAGCCATCCACAATTTGAAATTCGTATTTTGTTCCACGTGAAAATTAATTTCAAATAACCAATTCTGAATGTTCCGTGTCATATAAGAACTAAATTCTGCTATCATCAAAGCAAATAAGTTTTACTCTAAATCACAATTAGCTTTTTTTGACCATTGATGTACTATTTCTGTGCCACAAATCATGTTTTGAGCCGATAAAATCCACCGTGTCTTAGGTCGTCTGGTTTGTTAGGACCATGATAGTGCGCCCCCTCTAAGATCATCATCCGTCAATTTAAGCATAGTAAACGGGGGACTTTGCCTCCGAGATACTTGTCCCATAGTTATAGGGTCTCTGTCGTGTGGTCACTGTTTACAGGTATTCAATTTTTTGTGGCCGAAATGGATTACAATAGATATTTACAGAATTCCTCAAATGAACATTGTTTTTTAAGACTACACAATCTGCACTCAGCTTGCACCGGGCACAGTTGAGTAATCATTCAAGGCGTAGAATGGGCTCATTAAATCATTAAACACTCCTTTATGGAAGGACTATTCTTTATTTGAGCAGGTTTTCAAGTTAGACCAGATTTAAGTTGTTTCGTGCATATACCGACCATAGGGTTTTTGGGCGAAAATAACACAGCATCTGACAAATAACAAATGTGTCGCCTCTAAAATAATATTGCTATCCTCTACCTGGATTCTTACTTTAGTTTAATCAGTTCCAAATTGGCGAGAAATATTCATTTTTTATCTCTCCGCGTGCAAAAATAATCCAAGTGTACACACACTATTATGGCCTCATGCACGTGTCACGCATATGATGCACAGTGCGCTTGTTGCCTTATGCACATGCACATCCTTCTGTATTCATTCGCTGCTGTAAGGAGGTTTTGCCAATTTGGAGCTGATCAAACTATAGCTTTTTATTCTTAGTAATGCTTTTTGTACATTTGCCCACAGGTTTGATGTATTATTTAGGACCAGGGGAAAATGGACCATGGAAGAGATTGCACCATATATCAGGTGAGACAGTCTTAAAGGGATACTAAGAGATGGGTTGAAGACTGCGCCCTCAATTAGTATATAAACCGAGATTTCTACGTTTTTACAATTGTATTACATACACAAACTTACAGCTGTAAGTGTAAGGATTAAGAAAAATCAGCTGTCTTTGTGCAATAAAACGTCGTTTCAAAATATGCCATCCCGGCTCGAACAGCATTGTATGGTAAACAGCGTTACGCTATCTTAAAGTGGTACTAAGAGATGGGTTGAAGACTGCGCCCTCAATTAGGATAAAAAACAGGATTTCTACATTTTTCAATTGTATTACATACACAAACTTACAGCTGTAAGGATTAAGAAAAATCAGCCATCTTTGTGCAATAAAACGTCGTTTCAAAATATGCCATCCCCGAATCGGACAGCATTTTTTTGTAAACAGCGTTACACTATTTTTCTTTTCGATTCAAATTACATACGATATTACATAGAGGGCGTTTTTAAAAAAAGGTTTCAATAAATAGCGATGATATTTCAACATATTTCAACATTGTTTTAATCAAGTGTTGCTGCTTTTTTGTGAGTAGAAACAACAATAATGGCCAATTATAATGATTATCTTAAATATTGAATTAAATTTTGTAAAAAAACCCATCTTAAACATCTCTTAGTACCCCTTTAATTTGTTATCCCAGTGTTTGAAATTAGACGCTTCCTCGCTTAAAATACCCTTGGATTAATTTCCCGAAAACCTCTTCCTAAGCTTCTTGGATTAGAAGATGTTAGAGGATAGGATTGAACTGAAGGCCTATGGATAATATAATCGCCGTTCTTCCACATCTGACTCTTTAGCTCAGTTGGTAGAGCGCTGGTCTAGCGATCCAGAGGTCCCAGGTTCAAATCCAGGTTGGTCAGTGAAAATGTTTCACTGACTATCATTTGTATAATGTGTGCAGTTAGAAGAAATGATTTACTCATACTCTGGGCTATACATAATATTCATTACTTCATGAATAATCGCGATAGCTGCGTACCAAGTGCGTTCCAATCAAATTAATCGTTAGATGAGAACGCGTACGCCGAGCGCGGGTTACTAATAATTGCCCGAAAGTACTGAGCCAAAGTGTTCCATTGTTTTGCTCACTGACCGACCAATCAAATTAACGCCTCACGCCCCTAAACTGAATATTCAATGAGTTATGAGGAAACACGATTAAAGCTTATTTCTGATTGGTTGAATGATAAAAATGTTAATGAGGGGATGACCCGACTTGGACTGTTTCAATAACTAAGAAGGGGTGCACAAAATAAACAGAAAACTAATTAATATATTAGCAAGATTATATCGGTACAAATCAACGATTTGGATAAAATATGTATCTTTTTCAGTAATGAATGAGAATAATGACTGCTTAACAACTGTTTTCGTGAATTTGTTTTGAAATCCTCGGGTTTTGTTCTGGTCATTCGGACAGGCAGAACAAAAACCTCTGATTTTAAAACAAATTCACGAAAACAGTTGTTACGCAGTCATTATTCTCTAATTAAGTAGTTCACCAACCTACAGTGTTTACAAAAGACAATATAACAACAAATATTAACAAACACCGGCGAATGTCCCAAGGGAATATAAGCAAGGACATTCACAGGTAGATTGATTGTTAGGGTGTCATCGTTCGTTGACATGTTGTCATACTTATTTCATAATGGCGTCGTGGTAAACACAGAAGTGAATATCCTCTACAAAAATCAAGATTTGGCAAAATGTTGGCCCATTTCAAGTGAATTTCTACTTTAAATTTGCATTAGAGCGATTTAGCTTTAGGCTTCATTTTACTCATAATTTCACAGTTCTATTTATTTCCAGTCATTTTAAGATTTTTGTACCCAACATTCATGTGCCTTTTCATGTTTTTCACTAGTTTCATTGATTGGCATATCGCTGAATCAACCAGCCAACAATACTGTGTGTTATTGCCATCCCGTGGATTGGCTTTAAAATACCGGGTTCTACTCAAATTGATGTTACGTTATAACTATTCATACAATGCATTAATCGATAAACATTTTGATGTCTTTTGTAAGTCATACTTAAAACGTGCATGGTCATGTAGGACGGTGTTATTAAGTAATAATGATCATTAATCAATATATCAAGCTCCACGTGTCAGGACTCGATGAGCCCATCTCAATGTATATAATTCTCATGATTTCATGAGTGTATGATTTATCTCTCTTGTTTGTATAAGTGTTTTTTCCTATCTTTTGATGTATCTTACTTTATATTTGTTGGATGCACCACCATCTGTTGGTGGGTGCCGCTGTTTTGAAAGCGTTTTTCGAATAAATAAATAATAAATAAATAAATAAAAAAATGGCGCAATGTTCAATTTTCAAAAACATTTTTTTTGTTTGTTGTTGAATGAAAGCCAAATGTGTGGTCTTTGTAGCACTATATCATTGGTTTTGAATATGTAGGCCTGAAATTTCTGTGGCGCTTTCAATAAAAAAGTGCCTGTTCTTTCTGACTCACCCTGGTTTTAGGGTTGGGTAGTAATATTTCAAATCTAATATGCAATGCTAATTATTTATTTGTTTAATCCTTGCAGAGATCTAGTAACCAAGAAAATGTCAGCCGGAGCCTTACTTCAGAAACATGGCCGAGCTTCCAAAGGACCCAATGGTGTTAGGATATACAATTCAAAAAGGCCAATCAGATGAGATGAAAACTTTCAAACCTAATATTTGTACTTAGATAGAATGACCTTATTTGAATTTGGACCCTTTCTTCCGCCGGCCGCGTGAGGGTGAACATAGCGTTGTAGCAGTATGTTTTGGCGTTATAGCAGTGAGGAGATGTCCTGTAAAATCTTTTTTATTAAACCATTACGTAAATTAGACTCAACTCTGGATATTCACATACTACTTGTGTAAGGGTGTTTACCACACACTGCAACACCTATAGTTCAATCAGTTCCAAATTGGCAAAAAATATTCGGTTTTATGCGCAAAAGTAATCCAAGCGTCTGCGCGCGATTATGGTCACACACATGCGATTTGGGTTGCATGGACGCGTAGGCCAGGGATTGGGGGGTAATCATCCGTGTGAATCCACTTTCAAAAACTACCCTGGAAGAAGGACAAAGTTTTATAGCTCGACTCATACTCATAGCAAAGGATACTGGTCCTCAAGATGGAGTTATAGACTGAAATAAATGGGAAATGGCATAATTCTGGAACACCTTTGACCTTCACACCTTATTATATTGTAATGCACTCTCACTAAAAATGAAAAGTTAATCCGTAGTGTGAAGGGTAATGCAGAATTGTTTCCGGGGGAAAATGCCCCCCCCCCCCTGCCAGAAGGCTCTGCCTGATGCCCCCTCTACCAATGAAATGACCAACTATATGTATATTAACAAAATTAACAACAAATAGTTGAGTATGCCTCCCTGATTACATGCCTGTTCCCCCCGCACCCCCCCCCCCCCCCCCCCCCCCCCCCCAATTGAAGACCCTATAGTTCAATCAGTTCCAAATTGGTGAGAAATATTCAGTTTTTATCTATCCGCGGGGGAAAAGTAATCCAAGCGTGTAAGTGCGATTTTGGCATATGCAAGCGTCACACATACAATGACATTGCGACATGACGGGCCATATTGCGCCTTGCCAGCATTTTGCGCACAATGCTCTTCTGAAATCATTCGCTGCTGTAAACAGGTTTCGCCAATTTGGAACTGACTGAACTATTATAGTTACGCTACTGCAAATAATGTCCATAGCTGTGTTCCATCTAAGGCCATGTGATGCTGAATTGACACAGCAAATTGGCAAATGGACTCAAGCAATTTTGCGGCAAAAAGCAAAGAAAATATTATCATTAAACGATATCTGGCCTACGTTGCCACTGAATGCCCAAAGTGGCCCATGCTTGAAATACTTAGAGGAAATAAAGCACCATATTGTATCACATGTTTCGTGTCTGATATGTGTTTTATTTTCCGTGACCATCACATAGTGATTTACTTAATGTATATTTCAGATTGTTGGTATATAGATCATTGATATTGAATTAGCCAACATCAAAGCACCTGGTCTGGAACTTTTTGTGTTAGGTGTACTGATTTAAACAGCATTTCAAAGCATCGTTTTCTTTTCCAGGAGTGTCATATGAAGAGTTGTTTGCAAGAAACTAGCATCGCTCAGTGATTCTAGTAGTTCCAGATGATCAGTTAGCTGACACCCAAAGAACATTTTAACGTCACAGCCACAATGCATTGCGCCACCTCCAGCCAACTTAAAGATTTTTCCCCATTATACATTTGAATTTCCCCTTATCGATACTCATCAAACCCATCATGGCCACCATTACCTTTGTACCCCGAGATATCAATATCAAGGCTTTCTGTCACGTATCGGAAAATCGATGGTTCCCCATATCTTTTAGTTTTTCCAATAACTGATTAAGTTGTTTACTTGTCAAGCTCTAAGGTTTTAGAAATAAGAAAAGGGAGCACAGAGAACTAATTTATTTATCAATGTTAACAAGAATCTAAAATCTTGAAAGATGATGGCGCTATGAATTTGTGCATATGTCTATGGGAACCGAGATGAATCGGGGACCAGATTTACGGAATTTTGCAAAAATGCAATGCATTGTGGGGCTGTCTTTAAAATCTTCTTTGGATGACAACAAATCATTGGAAGCGACTGGTGGCTTCAAGTTGCCAGATCCCATATCCCTCTATCAGTGGCGTAGCTCAGGGGGGGGCAGGGGGGGGGGGGGGGGCAAATGCCCCCCCTAACGGAAAAAACCCATTTGTGCCCCCGCCCCCACCCCCAGAAAAAAAAGAAAAC
>CM069443.1:73275460-73345862 GCA_035610835.1 Ophiura sarsii | reverse complement strand
CGAGGTTATGTGTGGGTATATTCAGTCCAAATAGTCAAATATAAGGCAAAATTGTACATATAATACATGTACTGTGCGATTTGTTTTTGACCGTACGAAAATTTTTGACCTCAGCACCCCCCCCCCCCCCCCCCCCCCCCCCCCACCCCACCACTTACGTGAAAATCACGAGTTGGTGACTTGAAAAAAAATTGGGGCAACCTTTTACGAAAATTTCAGAAATCTTGCCCCCCCCTGAAAAAAAATCCTAGCTACGCCACTGAACCCACCCATGCCTTGCTAACACGAAAAAGCACTATAAAGGCTTCAAAGTTACGACACTCGTAAAGTTGATTTTCACGTCTGCACTTTACGAACAGAGAAGGATCCATCGTAAAACCCTTCGAAAGTGAGTTGCCATGGACTACGAACGGATGTGTCATAGACTTTGCGAAGGGGCCCCCGTTCTACGATTTTATTCCATCGCGTGATGGTCCGAGTGAAAAACGAGGGTCATTCAATAAGTTCTCCTACATCATAACTTTGCTATCAATGCCAGTCTTATGAAATATTCCATGCACAATTGTAGCTTTGAATCTTAGGTCAAATACATAGTCGGTCTGAGTACTGTCGTACTTTTATGAAAAACAGCAGGAATATCTCCAAAGTTCTTATCATTTCACCAATTCTAAGACACAAAACGTACCTCGGTCAAGTATAACCGTTCTAAGGTTCAGACTATAAACGTAAAAAGTGACTAATTTGATATGGGAAAAAATGCCGTCTGATTAACCAGAACCAGATCAGGACAACCTTCAAGCTTAACCCTCCCATATGGGAAGACAACAGTCATATTTGCTTTTCATATAAGAACTGAGAGATCTTCAATATAGGCCTACCGCTCACTCTAAGAAATTAAAGAACCCTTTTTTTGTCCTGCCAGAACCCTTAAAGGTTCTTTAAAGAACCAACAATAGTTTCCCAAACGTGATACAGAACCATTTTTGGTTGATACAGAACCATTTTTGGTTCTATGAAGAACCTTGTTTGGTTCTTCAATTTTCAAGAACCTTTTTTTTGGTTCTTCAATTTTCAAGAACCTTTTTTGAAGGTTCAAGGGAGAGGTTCCTTATAGAACCTTCAAAAAAGGTTCTTGAAAATTGAAGAATCCCAAAAGGTTCTTCATCGAACCAAAAATGGTTCTGTATCAACCAAAAATGGTTCTGTATCATGTTTGGGTAACCATTTTTGGTTTATTAAAGAACCTTTAAGGGTTCTCCTGGCAGGACAACTTGAGAACCATTTTTTCTAAGCGATCTGATTTTGACTATAGTCTGCAGATTGCACATAAAGAAAACTCAAAAAGTTACTATCGTGCTAAAGATTTAACATACGAGGCATTACTGTGGCTCGAATGAATTGAACAACGAAGTTGACTGATTAGTAGTATTCCTGTATTAAAATGTTCAAGGTAAAGCAATACATTTGAGTTGATACAATTTGTAAGTCTATACAAGAAGAGTTAATACTGCTTACAATGATCTTATTTATAAACTGCTCACAAAAAGTATCGAAACACTTAGAAATGATCCAATATATAACGGCTCGAAAGGGTATGCCATTAATCGAAGCAAATAACCAAGTGCATAATTTTGTTCTGCGTATTTTGACACCTCGATCGATGAGATACGATGTTGCGGAGCGGAGTTATTGTCATTTCAATGGTCGTGGGTCCAGTTTCAAAAGTGACAATCACCCTATACAAAGAGGTTTGCATTACTGTTTAGAATGATCAGATTCGTGATTTTCAATAGGGATGAGTGTCACCTTGGAAACTGGACCCACGATCATTGAAATGACAATAACTCCGCTCCGCAACATCGTATCTCAACGATTGAGGTGTCAAAATACGCAGAACAAAATTATGCACTTTGTTATTTGCTTCGATTAATGCATACCTTTTCGAGCCGTTATATATTGGATCATTTCTAAGTGTTTCGATACTTTTTGTGAGCAGTTTACATGTGAAACCGTATTATATCTAGATATTATTCTCCATTGTTTCCATTTCTTTGTAGCAGTTCAAAAACCATTTCTTTCGGATTGGAAACCAGCCATTCAGTCAGTCATCCCATCAAAGGAATTAATTAGAGGCAGGGTATCAGGGCTCTTTAACAAGTGCTGTTTTTGTACATTTTCAATAACAAAGTTACTGCAATGGATAATTTCTAATGCTGAATATTGATTTGAAATACCTGTAATTTAACCCTTTTTTACCAAACATAAGTTATTTCGGAGAATAAACACCATGCATGGGAAAACTTGGACACAACGCACATGCAGATGCAACGCATGGGTGGTTTATTTCTAAATTGGAAAAAACGGGATCTGACCATCACGCTCTGTATTGAAAGCTTTGTATATATTTCAAAAAGTTGCTATTCGATTGGTGTCATAATTTTACTAATCAAAGTCAGGTATATTTACCTTGCCAAAATACGAAGCGCCTATACGTGCTCTGCAGTTTTTGGACCCAGTTTTTTTTGGGGGCCACGCTGTAAACCCCGGCCGCGTATTTTCGTTATGCAACTAACGGGATGCATAGACGACAGATCGTTACACGGAATAAAGCGTAGAAACACAATGGGGTGCATCCCGTTATGGTTGCAGAAAGAAATTAAGCACCCCGGCCCTGATGTCTTCAAAAATGCAAGAATTGAAAAAATGCCGCAGTGTAAGCGTCAGCGTAAGTTTAGTCAACCTGTTAGCTTGCCAATACACACAACGGTAAAACAATGAACAGAGACGAGGGGCAATACATTTCTTGTGCAAAGGTGACGACCATTTTATTTTGCCATAATTAAAGTTAACCGGTTTCACGTGTTTTCTCGACACCACCTGAGGCTGACGGAGGAGCATCGTCTGGGTTCTGGAACAGTATTATTGGTGTGCTTCCGAATGTGTCACAAATTCAGCAGCATAGCGTACGATTATCACCAGCAACTAACTGTACATGTATGTGAACATGATGCTAAGAAGCATCGAAAAAAAGTTCCAAGAACATGTGTAATATCTTGCATCAAATCCATACTCTGCCATTGAGGAAACTATCGGGACCAAGGCCACGGCGACGCACAGGCACTCCCAATTTTAAGAACAGCATTCCAGTACCCTTCCGTGGAGTGTAAAGCCATTGAAAAGTTGAATTGGATCTTGTTATCTGAATCCATCTATTAAATGTGATACAAGCTAAGTGCTGATACTACAGCCGAGGCAACATCGCGCATGCACGTCGACTTCTGCAAAAACACACGACGAATCAGGCAGACGACATCCATCCGGGCTTAGAACACCGAAGTATAATAATCATGGCCGAAGATTCAATGCGGTTATCACTTGTTAGCTGTAGCTTTCCAATGCCAGTTGTAAACTTATCTAAAGTGATCCAACATTAAAACCGAAATATATTTTCATTCAAAACAGTCCTAGGTAGGGTCCTATTAATTATAAGACCCTGTACCTATAGGACTGTTTGGGCAACACCTATAATAGGTGTTGCACAAATACTCAATGCTTAAAAAACATATTTCGGTTTTATTGACGTACGCGTATTGATACAATATCCGAGGCATCCGATGCAACATACGAGCATGAACACTGCAAAAACACACAAGTCATCATGACAGTGAATCACGCAGAAGCCATCCATCCGGGGAGAGATCAACGATCCATATAACCATTATATGGAAGATTCAATGCGGTTCACTTGCTAGCTTGCCAATGTCAGTTGCAAACTTGTCTACAGTGCTTCAACATTAAAACCGAAATATCTTTCATTAAAAATACTCATTGCTTAAAAACATATCTCGGTTTTATTGACGTATGCATATTGATACGTCTGGTATTTGAGAAAATTTCAACAACAAAATGCACTTGAAAACTTTCTTAAAATCAGGGTGCTTGGTGGCATATACGAGGGGGTATCAAAAAGTTCTTGACATCACCAAGAAATGAAGGAGTCAGAAACTTTTTTTCGTTATGTGACCCTTCAGACATCTTTAAAAGTCACTGTGCAAAGTCACACATTTCTCCCCCTATTTATGACCTGTCCACACACCGCCATTGTAGAGCTCCTCCGATTGACCGCCATTGATTGATCCTCAGATTGCCTCCAATTGCGGTATTCCCAAAACAGCAATAGATAGTTTAAAGTGTTGACATTAAGGGGTCAAAGGTCATTACAAACAAGCTTGGTGACAATAATCTTGTGGGTAACATGGGGTGTACACAGGTTGACCTCTAATGACCCCTACATGACCTTTGACCCCTTTCTGTCAACACTTTAAACTATTTATTGCTGTTTTGGGAATAACGCAATCTCAGGCAATCTGAGGATCAATCAATGGTGGTCAATCTGAGAAGCTCTACAATGGCGGTCTGTGGACAGGTCGTAAATAGGGGGAGAAATGTGTGACTTTGCACAGTGACTTTTTAAAGATGTCTGAAGGGTCACATAGCGAAAAAAAGTTTCTGACTCGTTCACTTCTGGGTGATGTCAATAACTTTTTGATACCCCTCGTATAAACGGGTTAATACAGGAATTGAACATTAATATTATGACTGCGTACATTACTAAATCGTAGCCGCCTGGGCAGACTAGCAATAACGCATACGGTGTTAGGCAAACCAAATAAGCGCAAATGACGTAAAATAGGTTTTTGGTAACGTCTAGCTACGTACTTGTCGTCTGCGGATTCTTTTTTGGAGACCAGATCGCGCGTTTTCTCGATACCACCACCTGAGACAGACGAAGGAACATCATCTGGTAGTCTTGGTGTGCTTCCGAATGTGTCGTAAAATCAGCATATAACTTACGATTATCACCAGTAAGTGTATTAGATAGAACATGATGCTATAAGAAGCATCGAAAAAAGCGCAGAAGTTGGAGTTGTGCGTGGTCTTCCAAGAACATGTGTAATATCTTGTAACAAATCCATACTCTGCAATTGAGGAAAGTATCGGGACCAAGGCCACGGCGACAGGTACTCCCCATTTTTAAGAACAGCCCTCCAGTAACCTTCCGTGGAGAGTAACGCCATCGAAATGTTGAATTGGATCTTGTTATCAGAATCCAGGCGATACTGACAAGCTAAAGTGCTGATAGGCCTATATGCTGATACAGCATCCGAGGCCGGCAAAACACACACAGTCATCATGACAGTTGAATCACGCAGAAGCCATCCATACCATGGACAGATGGAAGATTCAATGCGGTTCACTTGCTAGCTTGCCAAATGTCGGTTGCAAACTTGTCTACAGTGCTTCATCATACCGAAATATCTTTCATTAAAAATACTCACATATCTCGGTTTTATTGACGTATGCATATTGATACAACGTCTGGTATTTGAGAAAATTTCAACAACAAAATGCACTTGGAAACTTTCTTAAAATCAGGGTGCTTGGTGGCATATATAAACGGGTTAATACAGGAATTGAACATTAATATTATGACTGCGTACATTACTAAATCGTAGCCGCCTGGGCAGACTAGCAATAACGAATACGGTGTTAGGCAAACCAAATAAGCGCAAATGACATAAAATAGGTTTTTGGTAACGTCTACTTGTCGTCTGCGGATTCTTTTTTGGAGACCGGATTCGCGCGTTTTCTCGACACCACCACCTGAGACAGACGAAGGAGCATCGTTTGGTACAATAGTCTTGGTGTGCTTCCGAATGTGTCGCAAAATTAGCAGATAACTTACGATTATCACCAGCAACTGTATCGGATAGAACATGATGCTAAGAAGCATCGCAAAAAGCGCAGAAGTTGGATGTGTGGTCTTCCAAGAACATGTGTTATATATTGTATCAAATCCATACTCTGCCATTGAGGACACTATCGGGACCAAGGCCACGGCGACAGGTACTCCCCATGTTAAGAACAGCATTCCAGTAACCTTGCGTGGAGTTTAAAGCCATCGAAATGTTGAATTGGATCTCAATTATCAGAAACCAGGCGATACAACTGAGCTATCAGCATCCGAGGCAACATACGAGCATGAACGCTGCAAAATAACACAGTGAGCATGACAGTTGAACCACGCAGAAGCCATCCATCCGGGGAGTGAACGAACGATACTACCATGGAAGATTCAATGCGGTTCACTTGCTAGCTTGCCAAATGTCAGTTGCAAACTGGTCTACAGTGCTTCATCATTATAACCGAAATATCTTTCATTAAAAATACTCAGTGCTTAAAAACATTATCTCGGTTTTATTGACGTATGCATATTGATACAACGTCTGGTATTTGAGAAAATTTCAACAGCAAAATGCACTTGAAAACTTTCTTAAAATCAGGGTGCTTGGTGGCATATATAAACGGGTTAATACAAGAATTGAACATTAATATTATGACTGCGTACATAACTAAATCGTAGCCACCTGGGCAGACTAGCAATAACGCATACGGTGTTAGGCAAACCAAATAAGCGCAAATGACGTAAAATAGGTTTTTGGTAACGTCTACTTGTCGTCTGCGGATTCTTGTTTGGAGACCGGATTCGCGCGTTTTCTCGACACCACCACCTGAGATAGACGAAGGAGCATCGTCTGGTACAATAGTCTTGGTGTGCTTCCGAATGTGTCGCAAAATCAGCAGATAACTTACGATTATCACCAGCAACTGTATCGGATAGAACATGATGCTAAGAAGCATCGCAAAAAGCGCAGAAGTTGGATGTGTGGTCTTCCAAGAACATGTGTTATATCTTGTATCAAATCCATACTCTGCCATTGAGGACACTATCGGGACCAAGGCCACGGCGACAGGTACTCCCCATGTTAAGAACAGCATTCCGGTAACCTTCCGTGGAGTGTAAAGCCATCGAAATGTTGAATTGGATCTTGTTATCAGAATCCATCTATTAACTGCGATGCAAGCTAACGTGCTGATACTGCAACCGAGGCAACATACGAGCATGAACGCTGCAAAAAAGCACACCCCATCAGGCAGAGGCCATCCATCCGGACTTAGAACACCGATGCACAACCATGGAAGATTCAATGCGGTTAACAGATCAGCCAAGCTCAGATTGACCACGAATGAGTTGGTGACGGTTCTTAATTTCTTGGACAAAACCACGGAAATGATAACTAAACTGTTCCCGAAAAAGGCAAGAATTGAAATGATGCCTAAGAGTGCGGCTGTCAGTTGTCTTTCTGCGTAAGTTTGGTACACAATGATATCAGTTGTTGAAGAAAGTACACTTGAGGCAGCATCACTAGTTGAAATGTTTCTACTCGGATCCGTCATTTTAAATTTTGAAATGCTCTGAGCAAGCTGTGAGAATAATTACATTTTCATTTTAGTGTAAAATATAATATCTGTAGCAGAAGTGTGCATTATTTTGAATTATGCAGACAATTTGAAGGTATCACGCCAACATTATGCGAAAAACTTCATATCCAGCATTCCAGCGCAAAACAGACCAAGGCAAATCAATCTCGTATCATCTGAAGTGAAAGAGTCTTATGATTATTGGTTTGTTGAAGTGATGTGAACGTTGGATTATAAGTAGCCTATAGACGTAATGTTAGCACATGGAGCAAGTGAAGTTGTGGAGAAGATGTGGAATGACTGATGGCTGGCTGTCTGCAAAAGTGAACACAATTATACTAGTACACCGGGCACTCAATCCAAAACCAAACAACGAAAGATGAAGCACCGTTAAATCAATGTCTTGTTCAGTCATTTTGCAGCTATGTTGATTATTTGATCAGCTATTTGCGTTTACTAGGTGATGTTTGCAGAGACGGTGCCCAAATCTCTCCAATTTCAATGCCAGAGAAAATTTAAATTACGTTTGGCACGGGCGATTGATTAATTTGGCCAAATTCAAATTTCAAATGAAACTATAGCCGAACGTCACGTAGTCATTCAAATACACAATATGTACATCGTAGAGAGGTAATGTTTGAATTTTCCACTCAATCACGTAGATTGCCTATTAATCGTTTCTTTTTTTCTTCTTTCTATTTTGAGAGTTTCTGCCCGGGTTTTCTAGCAAATCCCGGGGGTCGAACTGTGAGCACAGTTAAATTAATCCCGTATATGAGAATGAGATCCTTTGTAGCAAGGCTTAAAATGCGATTGCTTCTATTGACATCAATCACGATTTTTATGAGATGACTATAGTCTCGAATACTGTTTTCGTCGACATGATTTTGAGAGGTCCATTTTTGGTGGGTTTTGTCCGTATGTGTTGTGTAATGACGAACCAGGTAGTGATTCATAGCGTGCTTTCATTGTGCGTCGCATATTTGTAACAGTAAGGGTGTTGGTTAGGCGAAAGTGGGATTGTTGTGTATTAAATTCAGACCTACTGCACGGGCATATTTTCTTTTTTTAAAAACATTAAAAAAAGGCATTGTTAAGGTATTTTGGAGCTCGTAACCATGGCACGTTTCTGACCCACATTAAGTCTCACGCTAAGCCATGGCGGTATCGAAATTAAGGCCCTTTGTTACAATCCAAGGGCTATACTTATGTATGCCGTTTGATATTACGTAATGTGTTCCAAGAGCATAATTTGAGGCCAGATTGTCGTGCTTACGCCGCGTTTCTAATTCAGGTCTCATGCTAAGAATCTCGAAGCCACCAATAATGCGTACTCGTTCACCCATGGGAGCCGCCATTCCTGCATTACCATGCTAAAGTGGACGCCCTCTACGATTTGAGCGTGGTACAAATATTTAAATTTGCATCCAAATGTTGTCCGTTTTCAATATCCCGAAGTGCTTTGCGTCAATGGAGCAAATATGCCGCAAATGTGAACTACACTGCGCAATCGCGTAAATAAGTTGCAGACATTAATTCACAATGGCGATTTTCTACAAATACAATAGCCACCGTTCGGACTAAAATTGTAGCTGTACGAGTAAGCCTCGACATATGTGACCTGGCACCACAAAATTAGAGTAAAGTATCAAAAAGAAATAATGAATTTTTTTTCACATTTTCAGAAAGCAGATGTCCTCAGGTTTAAAATGGCACCAACATTGTCATAATAGGCTATTCCAGAGTGAAATTATGATAAATTGAAGTTAATCACCGATGAATTGAATTGGAGAAAAAGGCCTTCAAAGTCAGTGAAGCTTATCGTGACTTGGCTCTCCAAAATATTCTGTCAAAATTTAATCGAAAGATTGTTTATCGAAACCATATTCGCTGCCTGCTACACTGTTATAATTTGTCACCACAACAATGTATAACAACTCTTTGTAGTAAACACGTATAGAAACACCGAATAAATCAAATTTGAATCAATATTACCATCGTACTATCCATGATAAAACACTGGGATACATTACAAGAGTAAGTAAGCAAATACACGAAACATATCACTAATATGTGCGGCAGTCATCGAATCTGGTTCCGCTGGGATCCTAATGTACCAACCTCATACCATGTCTACCAATAAACTGCACAACCAAAAACCAACAGCCAACTCCGATAACCGCGAAACCCGCGAACCGCTCTAGTTCTAAATAAAGGGGTTTATTACAAATTGAGATGCCACTTATTATACTAACTGCCAGGTCCTCCACAATAATTTTGAGATTATGTAGGCCTACTAAAAATAACAAATTTCGTCTTCAGCATTTCCCCGGGAACATTTCCAAAAAAGCTCTTTGATGAAGTAACGGTTGGCCTACTGGCTGCTGGTGAGG
Source organism: Ophiura sarsii (assembly GCA_035610835.1). NCBI lineage: Eukaryota > Metazoa > Echinodermata > Ophiuroidea > Amphilepidida > Ophiuridae > Ophiura > Ophiura sarsii. The sequence continues at coordinate 73,336,146 of CM069443.1, read as the reverse complement.
TTTTGTGGTGTTATAATGTAACTGCATTAAATTGTGTACTAAAAATAACAAATGACTGTAAAAATTGCCTGAAATTAGATTAATTTATTAAATTAGACATTTCAGACTAATTTTAAGCTAATTTTAATAATTTTGACTTTAAATTCAACATTTTCGATTGTTCGGGGGACAAAATGGGGTGGGGGAAATGTGGGGGAGGGGGGGGGGAATGTCGCGACTGGTTGTAACCTCTCAAATGAATGTGACCTTTTTTGTTGTTGCAGTGTTGTTACCAACTTACCAAATTTAATCAAGAACAAACACTTTTGTATATTTACAACACAATCGATGTTTTCTTATGAAATTATATTTCCATATTATATAGCTCACAAAATATATATATATAATGAAGTGCTTCCTATTATATTGAGCACGTACTGCTGGCACGTAAACACATAACAAAATTATTTGTATATTCAAATTGTATTGTATTATTTTAATGAAATTAATATTAATTACATCATATGTTTTCTTGAATATTTGTTGTTTCATTTTGATCGAAACAACAACTACCTATTATTTAAGATAATATTATACATTGTATAAGCATTTTGATACCCAATGGATGATCAGAAAGACTTTGAAGTCTTAACAATTAACATTCTGGGAAAGGCCCTAGAAGGTTCCTATCTCGGCTACTGCAGGTCGTACTCGATGGCAAACCTGCACCGCCAATAAAAGGACTGGTATAATAATGATATCTGAAAAGCTGACAACAAGATCGAGATTTGCGAGGAGAAAGGACGATGATACCTCCAAGGCTAGTCCAAGCCAAGGAATACTAATGGCAACATAAACGAAGGTGGAGTTAGGTTATTTGCAATGGCTCTTTTCTTCTTACTCTTTTCAGATGGCTTTCATCAGCTCCCTTCCTTGGCTTCCGAAAATAAAAATGTCATCAAGATCCATGTAGCAGAGTTAGAGTCCAACCTATTTTATACTCTGAGTCTGAAGCATTTGATGGCCATCTTTTGATGAGTGATACTGTTTACGTTTAGTGCTTAAATAATACCTCTCATGCAGTTGCTCTCTGTTGTCCCAAATTTAGCCGGGGAGTGTTCATCCCACATAACATTGATCTTCGGCCTACATTGGGCCATTATGGGACCCTTTATATTTTGTCCAATTTGGCCCGTAATACGGGCCAAAGTGGACAAAATATAAAGGGTCCCATGAGGGCCCACTGTGGGCCCAAAATCGATGTTATGGGGGGTACTTGGTGGGGTTTGGGATGGAGGCGTGTGGAAAAAATTGACTCCCACGGAAATGTTTTTTGATGTTGATTCCCCCCCCCCCCCCCCCCAAATAGGGTTTTTCTTCTTCTTCTTGATCCCCCCTTTTAAGCCGGGCTTTTAAGAACCCTTTTTTTATCCCCCTGCCCGTTTATACTATAATCTATAACAGAAACAATAACAACATTCTATAAGCTGATTTGAGTTTTACATTCATTGATCCAAATTTATTATTTTTCAATTTGTATCGTTCTATATAAATATTAGTTGGTATTACAATGTATTATATATTATATAGTCCTTGGTTTCCTCTCAATTTAACAACTCTTTCAAAATGCTGCGTTGTCAAAAACAGTGAAGACAGACGTGGCTATAGGTTTTTTTCCTATTGGGGGTGGGGGGGGGGGGGGGGAGAAATGAAAGTGAACCGAAAGAAATTTGCGCACATAGCGCGCGAAGATATTGGACTTAACACTTATTTTTGCTATGATTGAGGTACATTTTTGCTTTGAACAAGCTTGTACCAAACAATTAGTATTAAACAATTATAGGACACATGCACGCGTAGCGCGCGAAAAATGTCCATCTGTGTACTTTTAATTTTGACCATCATAATTTCATGATTCCTCTTTTCAAATATTCTAACAGTTCCAATCTCAACCGACACGGTCAAAATACCCACTTTTTTGTTGATCCCCCAACAAGGGTTTCTTTTAACCCCCCCCCCCCCCCCCCCCCCCCACCTCATTTTTTCCACACACCCCCAACAAAGTATTTATGAACACTCCCTTAGCACTTCCCACGGTCAATGGAGAATTTAATTTGCTTTTCCAGATTGTTTTATCTCAAATTGTTCGCCTGATCACAAGGATTCCAGAAATGGTAGATTTTACCATCTAGAGTATCAGATCTGTCGTTCCTTATAAAGGGGTCAGCAGGTCAAGTTCCATATAGGTCAATGGACCTTGACCTTTTGACACACAACAAATATTCAACGTGGTAAAAAAAAACCCCATACCTGGAATCCTTGTGATCAGATAAACAATTTGAGATATTGTTTTTAAATGTTGACCCCATACACAAAGGTCAACAAGCTTTATGTATTATATGCATTATGCAATAAAAATCGAAACCAGCAACATGATAACAGTTCATCGAGGGTCGTAAAAGGGCTGTGTGGGGTACCTTGTTCTCCATGGATTGGCTCTTGACTTATTTACGTAACCGTCGCACCTTTCATGCCGAATCATGCCGCAATCATTACCGTCATCGTTTATGCAGGTCAAGGCGCGAATAAAAACACCTGTTTAAATTTCGCGGGTTGTTGATGTGAGAGCCCTGGTATGGCCTGTTCTCCAGGGGCTGCTCTTGACTTGTTTACGTAATTAACCGTCACACCTGTTATGCCGCATATCATTATCGTGTTCATTACTCGCGAGTTAAAAACACCTGTTTAAATTTCGCGGGTTGTTGTTGGTGGGAGCCCTGGTATCCTGTTTTCCAGGGTCTGCTCTTGACTTGTTTACGTAACCGTCACACCTGGTATGCCGCATATCATTACCGTGTTCCTTTATGCAGGTCAAAGCACGAGTGAAAAACACCTGTCTTAATTTCGCGGGTTGTGATATGTGAGCGCCCTGGTATCCTGTTCTCCAGGGGCTGTTCTTGCCTTGTTTACGTAACCGTCACACCTGTTATGCCGCATATCATTACCGTGTTCATTTATGCAGGTCAAGGCGCGAGTTAAAAACACCTGTTTAAATTTCGCGGGTTGTTGATATGTGAGAGTCCTGGTATCCTGTTCTCCAGGGGCTGCTCTTGACTTGTTTACGTAACCGTCACACCTGATATGCCGCATATCATTACCGTGTTCATTATCGCGAGTTAAAAACACCAGTTTAAATTTCGCGGGTTGTTGTTGGTGGGAGCCCTTTTCCAGGGTCTGCTCTTGACTAGCCTTGATCAGGCTTTCTAAAATTTGTATCGGGTTGTAGTAGTAGGAGCCCCAGAGCTCTAAATTTGGCTTTAAAATGGTTTGACCCCTGACCTCCGAACATACTCCAAAGGGAATACTTTTATGATAGATTCATATCTTGTCTACAAGAATAAAGTGTCCTGCTCTTATGATTCTCTTGCGAATATGTTATTGGCAATACCTGTATTCCCCTATACACTATGAAAACTCTCTCATTGCTTGCGTGGTAGATTTCGATCGCGACAGGAGCATGCGCAGATGCGATTTTTGTGTAAGTGGTCTGTGATTTTGTCAATATTATATTTTTACTGTGATTTGTCGATCTGCATTAAATGCAAAAAGTAACAACGCCCCCGGCTGGACTCGAACCACCAACCTTTCGGTTAACAGCCGAACGCGCTAACCAATTGCGCCACGGAGATGATTATTACTAAGATGTTTTGGTTTGTCATTTTCACTCGTACACTTCCCCGTACACTTTCTTGCAAAGTCGGGCATCGTTTTTTCTCAAATGTTGCTTGCATATTGCCTTTGCTGTCGCCTTTAATACATGTGCTGTTACTTGAACTTGGAACCAACGTTTAATTTGAACTGTCTATTTTCAATAAAAAAATACTCCAATACGGGAAAAAAATCAGAAAAGCTCACAGACAACAAATAAGAACATCATTTTACTCGACCTAGAATTTCAATCAACGTATTTCAATCATCGGCAAAACCCGATGATGTGAGTGACGTCATTTAATGAGCTCATTAGCATAATTTATGTCCGTGAAATATACAATAGGGTTTTGGTAGTGCTATATATTCACATAGACAAAATCACATAAAACAACTCGTGCTAGGGGTAGGGGTAGTATTATGGCCATAAAAAGTTGAAATAACTGTCAAAGTATGTATAACTATACATCATATTTATGGGGAAGAACTGTTTTACAAGTTGAGATAGTTATTTATAGTTATAATATCAATGTTACAGGTAAAAAAACTAAATTGAGCATGGGAAAAAGTCACAAAAGGGTCAAAAATGCTTATTTTTGTAACTTTTTCAATTGTTCCATGACATTTTGGACCGATATCCATGACATTAAAATGAGAAAAGCTAGTATAATGTGACAAGTAGTTCTTTCTTTAAATTCATAAACATAAGTATATGTAGTTTTGACATTTCCTTTCAATGTTATAGTCATTATACTACTCAAACCCTTACGAGAGGTGCTATAACCTCATTTCTGCTATGTGAATACATGGGGAATATGATTTTTGCCATAGCCTAATTTCGCAAGAGAATCGTAAGAGCAGGATACTTTATTCTTGTAGATAAGATATGTATCTGTCATAAAAATGTAAATTTAAGAGAATTCAGGTCGTTTCATCCCACCGCGTTTCATCCCAGAACGGTTTCGACCCTTTACCATTTCATCCCATGGTCGTTTCGACCCAAAACCACTTCATCCCATGGTCGTTTCATCCCCGTGTAATATTCATACCAGTACAAACCATTGATAGTCCATTGATTCGCTCGATATATAGCACACATCACAGCGGGTAACGCGGGGATCGATTACAGAGCAATACACCCTGAACTATATGCACGTCTCCGTATCTACTACTTTACTAAAATATGGGGCCGCGCCGGTGAATCGCTCACGGAACGGCTCAGCGAGCTAGCGGCAATCGATTACAGGGCAATTACACCGTGAACTTATGCACGCCGCCGCCTTTCCGTATCTACTTCTTTACGGAATTCTTTACTACGATCACGGGGCCCGGGGAATCGCTCACGGACGGCTAAGCAAGCGTAGCGGGGGTCAATTACAGGGCAATACACCGTGAACTTACGCACGCCGTCTTTACTACTTTACGCGGAATCGCTCACGTAACGGCTCAGCGGACATAGCGGGGATCGACTAGGGCAACACACCCTGAACGGGAAGTGTCAACCCTTTTATTTTGATGATCAACTTTTGTTTCTAAGTTCGAGAATATTAGATATAAGTACATACAAGTATACATTTATAGAAAGGAAATTTGATAAGGAATCTAATGGTGATATCAATGTGATACCAAATAAACTGCATTTTGAGAAACTAACCAAAAAGCTATTTTGTGATCCTCATTTTTTAGACAACATAAATAAAAAACAAAATTTGGCCACGGTACTTTTTTCTAATACAGATTTTTGTAAACAAGAAAATGTTGTCAAGGATCGCATTTTTTCTTTTTACACAAGGCTTAGTTTTGGAAATAATGCTTAAACACCGGAAAAGTGTAAATTTAAGGGTGTTTTTTTGCATACATTTAGCTAGAAATGGATGCATATCTCGAGTTTAAAATCCATAATTGAAAAAATGAGAAATGGTATTCATTCATCCCATAGTCGTTTCGACCCAAAACCACTTCATCCCATAGTCGTTTCATCCCCGTGTAATATTCATACCAGTACAAACCATTGATTGTCCATTGATTCGCTCGATATAGCACACATCACAGCGGGTAACGCGGGGATCGATTACAGAGCAATACACCCTGAACTATATACACGTCTCTCCGTATCTACTACTTTACTAAAATATGGGGCCGCGCCGGTGAATCGCTCACGGAACGGCCTCAGCGAGCATAGCGGCAATCGATTACAGGGCAATTACACCGTGAACTTATGCACGCCGCCGCCTCTCCGTATCTACTTCTTTACTACGATCACGGGGCCCGGGGAATCGCTCACGGACGGCTAAGCAAGCGTAGCGGGATCGATTACAGGGCAATACACCGTGAACTTACGCACGCCGTCTTTACTACTTTACGCGGAATCGCTCACGTAACGGCTCAGCGGACATAGCGGGGATCGACTAGGGCAATACACCCTGAACGAGAAGTGTCAACCCTTTTATTTTGATGATCAACTTTTGTTTCTAAGTTCGAGAATATTAGATATAAGTACATACAAGTATACATTTATAGAAAGGAAATTTGATAAGGAATCCAATGGTGATATCAATGTGATACCAAATAAACTGCATTTTGAGAAATTAACCAAAAAGCTATTTTGTAATCCACATTTTTTAGACAACATAAATAAAAAACAAAATTTGGCCACGGTACTTTTTTGGAAATGGATGCATATCTCGAGTTTAAAATCCATAATTGAAAAAATGAGAAATGGTAGTAAAAGTCCGTAAAAGCATACCTGATAGTTAGATATATTTTTAGTTATGTTGTCTGAAAATTCGTAAAACTTCCTTCAAATTTGAACTTCTAGAAAACATCGATTTAGTAAAAATATTGACATTTTCTACCATTTAAAAATGTTCACGGAATACACGGGCGTGTGACCTAAAAGGCGAGTATAAGCCTTATGAACAATCGAATAGACTATCAGATTCAATGTGAAGAAATTGGAAGAAAACTGAAATTTAAATGATCGTAAGATTGGCCTTTGTTTACATAGACATTGTTTTGCGCTCTCTTGTTTTTCGGTCTACGTCGCGAATATTCTACGTCGCGGCTATCACAACAACAACAAAAATGGAACCCGGGCAATTTTCTTGAGATTACAAAAGTTGTAAAAGGACAGATTTGCTTTACCGGGCGCTTTACCAATTGAGCAATTCGTCTGTCCATGAAATTATTTAGAGAGTAATACAACTTTATATTATTGAATATCGAATACACTAAACAAATTCGTGATAATTTCTCTAGATCAAAAGAGGGCGCTCATACCTTTTTATCTATTCTCTGCTTATTAACTATTAGTCAATGGGTGCCTACCCTTGCCCAACTCGAATGCTATAACAGCCCTCACAAAGCATTCATAGAGTGGTCGAGGGCTATTATAGTGGTTTTTACAGTTGTCTTAGCACTCGAGCACTTTTAGTGGTTGGCCGAGTGCTAAAATGGGTATCTAATAGTGGTTTAGTTTAGCTGAAATAGCATTCGAGAGCTGATAGTGGTTGCTCAAAGTGGTTGCATTGAGTGCTATTGATATAGATGGTGGTTGATAGATGGATAGTGGTTCTATTATAGATATCAATAGTGGTTCACTAATTTGCATACATGTCACATGATCAACTGTCATTTCAAATTTGTTATTGTTGGAGTAGATGGATAGTGGTTCTATTATAGATATCAATAGTGGTTCACTAATTTGCATACATGTTACATAATCACCAACTGCCATTTCAAATTTGTTATTGTTGTAGTAGCTGTGATCATGGCAGTATAGGTTGTGGAGCATATGATGGATATTTTGGTTTCTTTCAGAGGTATATAAATTGTGAATCACTATTGTCTGCAGAGCAGGTATGTGGATTCATGTATATACTGCACTTACATTCAGATAGCTGAAATGTGTAAAATAAGCTTAGTAACTTATACTTTAGTCAAGTCCATTAGCTTATAATGTATAAGCTTATAAAGACCATTTGTTTGCAAACCTTTAAATGTTGCACACACTTCATATTAGGCTTATATCCAGTAGTGTAAAGTATAAGGCTCTCGTACATGTATGCATATTTGATGACTATAAAGGCCGCAACAGCAGGCCTGTATGCTGCGGATGCAAATGGGGTAAGGGGGAGGTGGGGGGTGGGGGGGGGGGGGGGGGGGGGGGTGCATGCATGTTGTACCAGATGAGCACTGTATGTCTGTCTGGATTTATATGTGTGCCACATGTACGCCTAAAATGCTCATTTGTCATTTACGGCCGGGGTTCGTATCACATAACCAAAAGTTCATGTAAATTATTATTTTTCAAGCCTATCAAGGGTATCCAAACTAATATTTCGCACAAATTTTAATTTTGCGCTTGCCTGGCAGTGCGTGAAAATTAATGTAGTGTGAAAATTTCCATTTTTACAGCATAAATCACAATATTGGGGGGACAAAAAAATGTATGCGCGCACATTTTTTGTTTTACGCTATAATTGTCAAATTTGATCCAATACTACATGTAACTAATTTTGCATAAAAATGTGCGCACAACGCGAGAAAAAAAATGCCTTTTATCAATAATTACTTTTTAATAATTTTAACTACATTTTTTGAGGGGGGGGGGTGTCTGTAGCGCGCCACTGTATGGAACTCTGGTATGTCCATTATAAAGAGTTGCATAACCCTAACCCCTGAGGCACCTTTTCCAATTATTTTGTTTTCGCTGCCAAAAAGCAGGGGGGAAAAGGGCTTCCATGCCCCCGGAGCTCGAACCTTGGACCTCTGTGTTCAGAGGCAGACGATCTACCACTCAACCAGGGGGTCAACCATACTTGGCTCAGTATACTTCACCAAGTATATAGCCCGGGGCCATTGTTTCATTGAAAAACTGCTACGCCGGGTGACACAAGCACACCGCATCGCAGTTATTCGTAGTACTCAAGAGTGTTAGGGTTAAAATGAGACCAAAATTGGAGAAATCCTGAAAAATGAAAAATTGAGAAAAAAATCACTCCTTAACCTTTACCCCCGAGGCACCTTTGCCAAAGAATTTTTTTCGCGTCAAAAAAGCAAGTGGAAAAAGGGCCCCCACGCCGCCAGGGCTCGAACCCGAACCTCTGTATTCGCAGGGTGACACAAGCACACCGTATCATAGTAATTCGTAGTACTCAAGAGTGTTAATTAGGGTTCAACATAATCTTGAAAGCATGTAACCAAATGGTACCTAAACCATGCAACATTGCGTATAACCTCAATATACAGCGCAACGAACATTTCAGCAAGTGATATACAATAGTGGTCGAGTGCTATATACAATAGTGGTCGAGTGCTATACAATAGTGGTTGAGGGCTATATAGCGAGGGGGTTTGTGAATGCTATTAAAGCCCTCGAATGGTATTAATGTTTCAACCACTATACAGCATTCGCATTCAATAGTGGTCAAAAGCATTCGAGAGCTAAGCTCATTTACATTTTTCGGCTCTGAGGAGGGCTATTCGAGGGCTTTGCGAATGCTATAAAAGCACTCGAGGGTTATTTAGCGGTTTTTCTGATACACGAAAGCATATGAAGGCAGACCTATAGTGGTTGTATATAGTGGTTAATATAAGCATTCGCTCGAGGGCTTTTGACAACAATACGAGTGCTTTGCGAATGCTTTAAATTTAGATAAGGGTATAGATGAAGTTTAACGGTATTATATATGGTGGGAGGGTACCAAGGGTACCTGCTTTCGGACCGACAATTGCTCACTGAACATAACTTACAATGACTTAGTGTAAATGCTAACTAAGCAGTGGTTGATTTTTTTAAAAAAAAGCAAAATCAACTAGTGACTATACAGGAGGACGAACATGGTCGCCATTGCTGTAATTAACCAAGAAATGGTTTTACTTTTGGAAATTGAACTCGGAAAACATCCATTACAGTGTTAGGCTTGTGACACAAACTGTACCATAGGCTTAGCGGCAGATTGTCCGCTAAAAATGTACACGGCATGAATATTGGGGAATTTGCAAACTTACTTATAACACCTTTTAGTTTCAACATCAATTTCACTCATTTGAATGAGCGATGTTTAACATGTTTAACCTGAATTAGCATACCACACATACCGCCCGACATACCGTATACTAAACGATATCTTTACAGGCCTATTAAATAAAATAAAATGTATCAAAACGAATCAACAAAAAAGAAAAGAATAAAGAACAAACAGAAGCAATAAGGGTTCGCAAGATGGAATTTAATTTTCCAAATTCATCTATTAATTAAAAATCAACTAAACTAAGAATATAGGCCAATATAGGCTACTTTAAACAAAATGAAGGCCGTCTTCATCTAAACAATTAGTTTATTTAAAGTGCGCTCGATTGGGGTGCCTTCGTCTCAGTCTTAAGTTGACAACACGAGCTAAGTACAATTTAAACTGAGATTAAAATACCTAAAAATTAAAATCAGTTGCGTCCTTTTTTAATTGTAACATGTCATATTATGGAAATCCATGTACGCTACCAGTGGTGTAAATTGGAAAGTATAAAAGATTGAAATCTGGGACTAAAATACTAATAAATTCCAGATTTTACGGAATAGGCCTATGCGGTATTTTAGTCTCAGCTTTTAAATGTATTTATCTCTCATTACTTGTTAAGATCTTTTTTGTTTATTCAGTTAGTATTTATACGTGACTGGATAACGAGATGAAGAAACGCCCAACGACGAAAGCTGGGGTTTCACGGGGAAAGTTACCATACAATTTGGGCGTGGTCGCGTTTGATCTCAATCACTTCATTAAATCCCACCGACTGTTTTTGACGCGCAGCTTAAAGTTAATCTGTTCGGTATTAGAAACCGACAAATTCGATTTTTTATAAAGAGATAATCTTTTACTATCTGATTCAATACTTATTATTATCACCTTATTGTCTCTAATATTGAATTGGCATACCACACATTCCGTAAAATAAACGATATTTCAATCTAATAACTCAAATTATACTTTTTAAAACGGAATATTCTTTAAAACAATGACTAAAATGAAGCCGTCTTCATATAATCAAGTTGATTTTAAAAATTTAAAAACAGTTGATAGCTAAAGTACATAAACTGAGATTAAAATACCTAAAAATTCAAATCTGTTGGAAAGTATAGATTGTCAAATCAGTTGGAAAGTATAGATTGAGATGGTTATTTTATAGAATATGCGTGTAGGTTTAGAAGCAATCAGGGGTGGATCTTTACTTTTTTTGGCACTAGCCAGTGGGACTGGTAACTTGAGAAAGTTACCAGTCCGTAAGAGAATTTACCTGCCCCATCTATTGACTTGGAAATCTGAAACACATAACATAACACATGCATTGAAACGAGAAGCCACTCTCGCCTCTCTCCCGTGATCTTATTCACCCGCCAACTCTCCAACCACTTTCTATTTCTCTTCGTGTCATATTCCTTTTGCTTCTTTTTCTTTTCAGCACTCTGTTCTTCTGCCCCTCTTTTGGTCTGATTGGGATCTTTCACCCCGTTAAGAAATCTCCACATTTTTTTTACAAACTAAAACTTTGAACCAATACGAAAAAACTACAGCGCTTCATACAACACGACGAAATTGTCATGTAAATAAAGAAATCCGCATGCGCAGTTCGCTATTTTGGGGGTATCGTTATTGCAAATATTTTACCGGGAGGGATATGGGCATTGCTTCTTTACGACGACTCAGCTGTTTACGCTGGTTCCCTGCACGCTGTCCACTCGTCACGGGTATGTTGGTGGCTGGTGCGTGGTGTCATTGAGGCAGGGTACCAGCAATCAGCTGTTACGCTGCATGTACAGTGTACGTACAGTACGTTTGACTGGAGAAGATGGCGTGCATGGTCATTGCAATGGGCGGGGGTTTCCCAATTCTCAAACTCGGCAAACTTTAATGTTTGGTTGCGGTGGGTTTATTCTTCGTGCGTGTAAGTGTGTGTGTGTGGTGTTTTATTTTTTATTTTAAGCTTACTGCTTACAGCTACTCATTCGACAATAGAATCAACACTTCAGTTGGTTAAAAATGTTACCCGCCAGCGGGACGGGTACTTTTGAGAATCTACCCGTCCGACACCAAAGTTACCCGCCGCTGGCGGGCGGACCGGTGCTAACGTCCAGCCCTGGAAGCAATATTACTACGAGTTTTACGCCGTTACAACTAATTTTGAAACAATATTCAATGTGTAGCAAATATTGTAAAATAGTTACCACAGCAAAGGCATACGTGGAGGTGAAGTTGGCTACATATTAAATATATTTTGGACTACGTAATTAAAAAGGTAAACCTGGTTTAGAACTTAAAAAAACCTAACGGTCCCGGGTGTCGGCGTGCAATTAACATGTTACGTCTTATTCTATTTTCTATAACGACAAACAATGGTCATCGAGCACCACCTAATTATCTTGCTCACTCAGTGATATCCCCTGTGATCCTCCTCTCGTGTTATTCTAATGGGCACAATTCGTTGATAACTTTCTATATTCTTATGTTTAGTGCAATACCAAAGTGTAAAATTTATTTACGGCAGCCCATCCATTTGGCAGCGCATGACACCATTAACATTCCCGGCGCGCCGACGGCTGTGCACGGGTCGCTATCCCCAGGCTCACACCGCCATGGACAACCGAACAAACGCCCCGTGCAAGTGCCGCCTTGCTATTCACCCCGAGATGAGCCCAAGAAACCACTCCCCCAATAGCTGCGCATTTGAGTTCCTCTCCCCGGAACCAACAAGTCAATATAACTATCCTCATTTTAATTTCTCTAATTTGAATGTGCTACTGCTAGTATTAATGTCAACCCGTATCTATAAAATGATCCTATAGACCTATAGCCGCATTTTAAATTCAAGTGATGGAGGTTTTATGAATTTCAGCGAAATTAAATTCTTATTTATATCGTTTGTAAGAAGGAATAGCAAAATAATATTCAATAATTTTGTTCCAAATTACCTTACACGAAGGGTTTCATTTATTAGCTTGGCATTTGTTACTTGGTGTTTCAGCCCAATGTATGTTTGAAGTTGTTAACATTTGAAATGTAATAGGCCTTGAATATAATATTCTTGTATTTATATGCATCGCGAAGTCGCATCCATTTGGCAGCGCATGACACCATTAACATTCCCGGCGCGCCGACGGCTGTGCACGGGTCGCTATCCCCAGGCTCACACCGCCATGGACAACCGAACAAACGCCCCGTGCAAGTGCCGCCTTGCTATTCACCCCGAGAAGTCAATATAACTATCCTCATTTTAATTTCTCTAATTTGAATGTGCTACTGCTATTAATGTCAACCCGTATCTATAAAATGATCCTATAGACCTATAGCCACATTTTAAATTCAAGTGATGGAGGTTTTATGAATTTCAGCGAAATTAAATTCTTATTTATAGGGCTCCCCTTGCCTCGTTTGTAAGAAGGAATAGGAAAATAATATTCAATTATTTTGTTCCAAATTACCTTACACGAAGGGTTTCATTTATTAGCTTGGCATTTGTAAATCATTTTTTGTTACTTGGTGTTTCAGCCCAATGTATGTTTGAAGTTGTTAACATTTGAAATGTAAATGAATAGGCCTTGAATATAATATTCTTGTATTTATATGCATCGCGAAGTCGCATCCATTTGGCAGCGCATGACACCATTAACATTCCCGGCGCGCCGACGGCTGTGCACGGGTCGCTATCCCCAGGCTCACTCCGTCATGGACAACCGAACAAACGCCCCGTGCAAGTGCCGCCTTGCTATTCTCCCCGAGATGAGCCCAAGAAACCACTCCCCAATAGCTGCGCATTTGAGTTCCTCTCCCCGGAACCAACAAATCAATATTTCAATTGGGATAAAACCGTAACGGGATGAAACCGTAACGGGGATGAAACGGCTTCGGGATGAACCGGTATTGAGATGAAACGGTAGCCGAAATTATTGGGATGAAACCGTTTTGGGATGAAACGACGTGTTTCCATTTAAGGAATTTAAGAGTAGGCCTATGTTCGGAGGTCAGGGGTCAACTCCTAAATTTGAGGCCTGGGGCTCCTACTATAGTGGTCCGGGCTATTGTATACCATGCGGCTCCTTGTGCAACTAATATATATTAATAAATAATAACAAGTCCTACAAGCTTATTTATTTAGTGCGATAAAAGCATCCAAACTGAACAGCGAAAATTCATCAGCCGCCGCTCCTTTCACTGACCCACCAATTACTCACTGAACACGCCGGGCGAAGCCCGGTGTAAACTGTGTAGTGATCGCCATTGAGATACCATCGCGGGAGAATGAAGTTCGACTGCATGAGGGCGCTAGCACAGCTCTCATCTCGTAAATCCTATGTCACTTGTCTTAGCACGCTATATTCAGCTTAATAGAGACGGGTGAGATTTCCGTGTTATGGTATTAGCCGAAAGTCAGATGGTTACGGACAATATGGGACTGCGTTATTCTAAATGGTTTTAGAAGCCTGGTCAAGGCCTAGCTCTTGACTTGTTTACGTAACCGTCACACCTGGTATGCCGCATATCATTACCGTGTTCCTTTATGCAGGTCAAAGCACGAGTGAAAAACACCTGTCTTAATTTCGCGGGTTGTTAATGCAAGGCATAAAGTCTTTGGTTAATGTGAGAGCCCTGGTATCTTCCATCCTGTTCTCCAGGGGCTGCTCTTGCCTTGTTATGTAACCGTCACACTTGTTATGCCGCATATCATTACCGTGTTCCTTTATGCAGGTCCACGAGTGAAAAACACCTGTCTTAATTTCGCGGGTTGTGATGTGAGCAGGGATACTATTAATTTTGGGATAGGAAAGTCGTATACTAACACACGTAGCGAAAACGGTTCCGTTTGCATAAATTACATAAATTATGGTAATCATCGGAATGTGTCGGTGACCGGCGTTTAAACTCGTTTAACAATGTTTAACCAGGTTTAACGTAATATTTGGTCAGCATAGAATTGAGGGCGCTGTGGTTTTACATAGACGATGCACTATGAAAACTCTCTCATTGCTTGCGTGGTAGATTTCGATCGCGACAGGAGCATGCGCAGATGCGATTTTTGTGTAAGTGGTCTGTGATTTTGTCAATATATTTTTACTGTGATTTGTCGATCTGCATTAAATGCAAAAAGTAACAACGCCCCCGGCTGGACTCGAACCACCAACCTTTCGGTTAACAGCCGAACGCGCTAACCAATTGCGCCACGGAGATGATTATTACTAGGATGTTTTGGTTTGTCATGTTCACTCGTACACTTCCCCGTACACTTTCTTGCAAAGTCGGGCATCGTTTTTTCTCAAATGTTGCTTGCATATTGCCTTTGCTGTCGCCTTTAATACATGTGCTGTTACTTGAACTTGGAACCAACGTTTAATTTGAACTGTCTATTTTCAATAAAAAAATACTCCAATACGGGAAAAAAATCAGAAAAGCTCACAGACAACAAATAAGAACATCATTTTACTCGACCTAGAATTTCAATCAACGTATTTCAATCATCGGCAAAACCCAATGATGTGAGTGACGTCATTTAATGAGCTCATTAGCATAATTTATGTCCGTGAAATATACAATAGGGTTTTCGTAGTGCGATGGTGGCCACGCGAAACCTAAATGTTGAATACGTAATGAATAAGGTGAATAACACGTAATCGCGAATGTTAATCTTATCATTTTGACAAATTCATCATAATTAGAAGAATTGTCTTGATTTGATTTGATTTGATTAGGTCGATGACTGTTAAAATAATTCAAAATAGTGCAATGACTGTTAAAATAATTCAAAATAGTGCACTCCTGTTGACGCAATTGGGTCGTCTGAGAGACGCGTGGCCAGCGTCGTGTCGTCTGCTATAATCACGCCTGATCGGTATAGCGCCACCAGTTCTATGCTGACCAAATTTTAATTTAAAAGTGGACCCGATCGGCAAGCTCACTGGCATACCCCTGATGTGAGCGCCCTGGTATCCTGTTCTCCAGGGGCTGTTCTTGCCTTGTTTACGTAACCGTCACACCTGTTATGCCGCATATCATTACCGTGTTCCTGTATGCAGTTCAAGGCACGAATGAAAAACACCTGTTTACATTTCGCGGGTTGTTGATGTGAGAGCAGGGGTATGCCACTCAGCTTGCCGATCGGAAGCCACTTTTAAATTAAAATTTTGTCTGCATAGAATTTGTGGCGCTATACCGATAAGGCGTGATTGCAGACGACGGTGGCTACGAACGGCCGTTAATTTTGAATTTCCATTGGTTTCAATGTAACAATGGATTTTGATTATATGACCCCATAAAATTCATCATAGGTTAGAAGAAAATTTTTCCAATCCAAAACCGTTCGGGATGGCTAATCATCCCAATTGTAAATGCTATTTTTTGAATTTAAACCGTTGTTAAGCGTTCGTCCCATTCACTTGATCAGGTAACCTCGTTCGCATATTTTAACCTGAATACTCGTGAATACGCCTATGTCCAGCGTCGTCTGCGTGATTGTAGCAGACGACGCGATGCTGGCCACGCGTCTCTCAGACGACCCAATATGACAACGAGAGTGCACCATTTTGAATTATTTTTAACAGTCATCGCCCGGTTTACGATGAAGATTCTTCTAATTACGATGAATTTGTCAAAATGATAAGATTAACATTCGCGATTCGTGTATTCACTACGAATTCAAAATTTAGGTTTCGTGTGGCCACCGTCGTCTGTGTAAATCTACAGCGCCCTCAAACCTATGCCGACCAAAAATGATGTTAAACCTGGTTAAACATTGTTAAACGCGTTAAACGCCGGTCACGGACGCATTCCGATGATTACCATAATTTATGTAAATATGCAAAAGGGACCGTTTTCGCTACGACTTTCCTATCCCAAAATGAATAGTATCCCTGGTGAGAGTCCTGGTATCCTGTTCTCCGGGGACTGGCTCTTGACTTGTTTACGGTCATGTTTTAACCTGGGCTATAGCCTACCTGGGTCTGTTTCATGAAATATACCTTCTTTCGCAATTTCAGTATAATATAACAAATTATTTACATCTAATTCTAAAGGGTATGAAACCATATATATATTTGGAAAGCTTATTATAATCTAAGGATTGTAGATATGGTAACTCAAAATCAAATATACAGGGTGACCTAAACCTTTAATACACAGGGTGTAACAATTAACATTTTATACAAAATGATGATTTTTTTTCTTCTTCCATTGTCTAAATGCAGGAACTATTTGAAGGCTAGGCATGTTTATTTTGTAATTGAGTTAATTACCCATCTATAGCCATAGGCCTATACAATATTAATTGGTCGGTTTAATAGGAAAGATATATACAGGGTGGTAAAAATGCGAAATTTTAAATGCTGGAAAATGGTACCCTCTCTCAATCTTGCTTTCATTGCAAGATGAGATTTTACTTCTTTTTTGAAGTAGGCATATATAAATATTGCTCGATCTTATAACGCCTGGAAGAGAGTTCCAAGTGTTACTGCCAAGTTGTGCCCGAACCTTTGGATTAAGGCGGCTATCCCTGGCATTATAGCGATGCATTTCTGATAATTAAAAAAAAAAGGTTCACTCAGATAACCTGGTGAGGTGTTGTTGAAAAAATTGAAGGCGTGGTTCAACTTCATTTGTTTGACTCTATCATCAACATTTAGAAACCCCAATCGTGTCAAGTTCAGCCTGGCCAACATGTGTTCTTGAGTCTAAACCAAGAACAAATCTAACAACCTTATTTTGAGTGACCTGAAGTTTATTTTGGAGTTTTTTAGAAAGACCTGAAAACCAAGACGAACAAGAAAAATCAAAATATCACTGAATCAAGGCTGTAACTAAAGGTTTACGAGGTTTTTTTACCAAGAAATATGCTGTATAAAAACCTGAGTCTTGCTCCAGCTTCATCAAGTCCGTCACACACGAACCATACCGGTATGGTGTAAAGTGAGAAAATTAAATCAAATAACATAAAATAAACAATGATACGTGAAGTATCAAATATTTCAGGCTTGTAAAAAACCGTCCAGAACGTTAGTTTTATCATAATTTAAAAAACTGCACAATTTTTGGGGAATGTTCCCAACAATTCCGTGTAAACTTCAACCCTTTTCCACCAAGATGATCAGCCCTTTTTTTTACCACGATGATCATCCCCCTTTTCACCAAGATGATCAGCCCTTTTTAAAAAAAAATGATCAGCCCTTTTCCACAAAGATAATCAGCCTTTTTTACCAAGATGATAAGCCCCTTTTTCACCAAGATGATCAGCCCCTTTTCACCAAGATGATCAACCCTTTATCCACCAAGATTATCAGCCCTTTCCCACCAAGGTGATCAGCCCCTTTTTACCAAGATGATCAGCCCTTTTCCACAAAGATAATCAGCCTTTTTTACCAAGATGATAAGCCCCTTTTTCACCAAGATGATCAGCCCCTTTTCACCAAGATGATCAACTCTTTATCCACCAAGATTATCAGCCCTTTCCCACCAAGGTGATCAGCCCTTTTCCACAAAGATAATCAGCCTTTTTTACCAAGATGATAAGCCCCTTTTTCACCAAGATGATCAGCCCTTTTTCACCAAGATGATCAGCCCTTTTTTCACCAAGATGATCAGCTCCTTTTTACCTAGATGATCAGCCCTTTTTCACCAAGATGATCAGCCCCTTTTTCACCAAGATGATCAGCCCCCTTTTCACCAAGATGATCAGCCCCTTTTTCACCAAGATGATCAGCCCCTATTTCACCAAAATGATCAGCCCCTTTTTCACCAAATGATCAGCCCTTTTTCACCAAGATGATAAGCCCTTTTTCACCAAGATGATCAGCCCCTTTTTCATCAAGATGATCAGCCCCTTTTTCACCAAATGATCAGCCCTATTTCCAGCCCTTTTTCACCACGATGATCAGCCCCTTTTTCACCAAGGTGATCGGCCCTTTTTTCACCAAGATGATCAGCCTTTTTTCACCAAGCTAATCAGCCCATCCCTTTTTCACCAAGATGATCAGCCCCTTTTTCACCAAGATGATCAGCTCCCTTTTCACCAAGATGATCAGCCCCTTTTTCACCAAATGATCAGCCCTATTTCCAGCCAAGTTGATCAGCCCTTTTTCACCAAGATGATCAGCCCTTTTTCACCAAGATGATCAGCCCCTTTTTCACCAAGATGATCAGCTCCTTTTTACCTAGATGATCAGCCCTTTTTCACCAAGATGATCAGCCCTTTTTCACCAAGATGATCAGCCCTTTTTTCACCAAGATGATCAGCTCCTTTTTACCTAGATGATCAGCCCTTTTTCACCAAGATGATCAGCCCCTTTTTCACCAAGATGATCAGCCCCTTTTTCACCAAGATGATCAGCCCCTATTTCACCAAAATGATCAGCCCCTTTTTCACCAAATGATCAGCCCTTTTTCACCAAGATGATAAGCCCTTTTTCACCAAGATGATCAGCCCCTTTTTCATCAAGATGATCAGCCCCTTTTTCACCAAATGATCAGCCCTATTTCCAGCCCTTTTTCACCACGATGATCAGCCCCTTTTTCACCAAGGTGATCGGCCCTTTTTTCACCAAGATGATCAGCCTTTTTTCACCAAGATAATCAGCCCATCCCTTTTTCACCAAGATGATCAGCCCCCTTTTCACCAAGATGATCAGCTCCCTTTTCACCAAGATGATCAGCCCCTTTTTCACCAAATGATCAGCCCTATTTCCAGCCAAGATGATCAGCCCTTTTTCACCACGATGATCAGCCCCTTTTTCACCAAGGTGATCGGCCCTTTTTTCAACAAGATGATCAGCCCTTTTTCACCAAGATAATCAGCCCATCCCTTTTTCACCAAGATGATCAGCCCACCCCTTTTTCACCAAGATGATCAGCCCTTTTCTGAAAAGATGATCATCCCTTTCTCACCAAGCTGATCAGCCAATCTTATCTCGCCATCTTACGGCGAACAACTATTTTCTTCATCCAAATCTCACACAAAATAAGACGACAAGAAACTAAACAAAAGTTACTGTAATAATCACCTCTGACTTTTAATGGTTGTTCATGTCATTATTTATTATGCAAAAAATGCATCATGACAAGTCAATGAATAATCTATATTCCATACATAGTAAAGATAAAAGTTAACACTTACAATTGCCCATATGCCTCTATTTCTGCCCTGCCCCGAACATCACAATGCATCAAACAGAACTGACATAATATGAATTTGAACTGTTGATATGAAAAGCAATACTTAACTTATTTCAAAATCATTACACCAGTTCAAATCCTTGATTTAGCTGGGTTTATGCACCCATCCTCTTATTATGTTGAAGAGGTAGCTTGCTTTATTCCTAAAAGTTCAATCTACACTCGAAAGTAAACTGTAAAACATTATAATGTTGTGGATACTTTATTTTGCGAATGTAAAATTACTGCTATTTTAGCGGCCATTTAATTTCGCAAAACATAATTTCGCAGGTACTCAATTTCGCAAATCCACATCCCTCGCAAAATTCGCGAAATTAAATCCCTCGCGAAATTAAGTGTTTTTTACAGAAATAACAAGAGAGGTGACAAATTGTGTATTCTTTCTTCAACTTTTCTTTACAAATCTGGGGCAATCATGGACTTCTTCCTTAAGACCTGCTCAGAATTGCATGCATAGCTCTATGTAAACTCCATAGAGTGTACAATGGTTGCAGCAGAGCTTTCGAACATGTATACAACCCTGCTGTATCAATGAACTACCATCATTCGTCAAATGAATTACTTTCATCTTAACACTTTCTAGGCGGCAGATGTCTGCAGACGACACTTTTAAAATTTCACAAAATGTTTCAAAAATGTCAAAATTATTGAATTGCATTACCATATTTGGATTCACCATGAGAAAGGCATTAAAATAAGTACAAACATGTCTAGTATTTGTTCAGTAATCCTTGAGATAGACTTTGAAAGTTGGGAAAGGTTTCTGAACAAATCTGTTTTGTATAATGGTAAAACTAATAGCCACGTGGAAAGTGTTAAAACTACGTTCACATACATGGTGATTTTTGTACACCTTCAGCATTCTGCAAGTTTGCAGACTTGCAACGTCGTAACACCATTTGAACGTCAAGTATCCCCTATTATTTGGTACACCTATTTGGTACAGCTTAATGTACATGTAGCTTCATATATTCATAAAACATAATAACAATTGCATGAAAAGATCTGCATAAAAAAATCTGTTTTTCACGATAGATAAAATGTAGTCAAGAATATTGTCAGTGGCGTAACTAGGTTCACAAATTCAGGGTGGGGGTGGGGGGCATAACCCACTAGTTTGTGTTAATATACATAGATGCGGGGTCATAACAAACCACACAGAATTAGAGGCCCCCTACTGGAGAAAGAAAATGCTTATCACCTGTCATAAACGAACCACATCAGTGTTGCTTATCAGGAAATTGTTTGTCTTTGCAAATGAAACTTAAAAAAAAGAGGTTCCTTTAGACCACCATGAAATGAATTCCAATATCTATATAATTATATATAACATCAAGGAATACATAGCACTTGAAAACATGAGATTCGTCGAACTAAATAGAATGGTGGGGGGGGGGGGGGGGGCAAAAACTTGATATTACGTTATTTATAATTAATAACACAAAAATACTGTTGTCTTCCTATGATACAATATTTACAAATATAAAATAATAATTATGTACAGATGAATATATACATGATCTGATCCCCAGCTGCATTTTTTCCGTACATGAGTTGAGTTAACCCCCTGGGGTCTACCTGTCTATCTTACAGTGGTTCTGATTGGTTTATTACGAGATGTACTCATATGAATAACCAATTCAAATGCAGCTTGTAAAATGTTTCACTCCCATCTTTATCAGGGATACATTTATTCTAACAATGTCTCTCATTGGTGCAATAAATGATGTATCCATCTTTTTAACCAATCGGCCGGTAGTTCTCAGGGGGTTAAATTCTAAATGGAATAAACCGAAATGCACTTAGTAAACAAATCCACTAATTTGACTCAACTCAAACTCATGTACGAAAAAAAAGCATCCCGGTTTAAATATTGAGATTTATCCCATCTCATCTTCTAATGCCCATGAACCATAAAATATATTATAGTTTAATCAGTTCCAAATTGGCAAAGCCTCCCTTACAGTAGCGAATAAATAACAGATGGATGCGGGATCACATAAAGGCAACAAGCGCACTGCGCACCATATGCGTGAGACGCCAAAACCGTGTGCGTGTGGCCATAATCTCGCATTTGATTACTTTTGCTTGCAAAGAGATAAAAAATGAATATATCTCTCGCCAATTTGGAACTAATTAAACTATAGACTTAAAGGTAGATGTTCCGATTTTCAACTTGAAGTTTTCTATTCTACATGAAAGGTCATCCTTAAAAAAGTCGTGTTCCAAAGTTTGAGTTGCATAGCTCTAATGCAGTGGTTCCCAACCTTTTTCTGGTGGTGACCCCATTTCAGAAACTAGCATCAGAGCGCGACCCCTCACAGAACAAAGTCACCACAGTGGCGGCACCAGCATAATAAAGTGGGTGGGTGGGGGAGGGTTGTTTTGCCATTTTACGCTAAAACTGTCAAATTTGGTCTAATTTTAACTAATTTGGTAAGCAAATTGCAACATTTGGTCTTATTATACCTAATATGGTGATAAAATGTGCGCGCAGCGCGCCAAAATTTGATATTTTATGCTAAAATTGTCAAATTTTGTCAAATTTGAACCTCTCACTAAAGTACAGTACAAAAACATAACATTTTATTTTTGTTAGATTAGGCTAGTCCGCGACCCCACAAAAGGTGCGTCGCGACCCCAACTGGGGTCGCGCCCCATAGGTTGGGAACCACTGCTCTAATGGTTCTTATTTTAAGACGCACAAGATGCTGTGAACTGTACCCATTGAGTAGTACACAAACTATATCGGTGGTTACCACCATTCGTGGTAATTCAACGTGATTTCATCGATTTTCCGTAATTATACCGATTTAGGCCGTCAAATTTCAGTATGATGATGAGAGAAAAATACGAGCTTTCATATGATATGAAAATCTCCGTATGTTTGAAATAATTCTGTGTTACAAAAATGTGATCGGGTCATCTACCTTTAACATACCTATTGAAGATGAATGGTATTAATTAGAGTCAAAAACTGACAGAGAGAACAAACACACAATTGATGGAAAATACAACACAAAGTGATAGTCATGTAAAGCACAATTTTTACACAGCAATTCTATATACATGTATATAGTTTTACAAAATTAAAATAGATTATATAAAAGTGAAGTGTTGAGTTGTCTATCTCCTATTGGAAGTTTGTTATCTCATTATCACCTTATCAATGTTGTTTCTCGCTGGGAAGCTCAGTTTTGAAGTGTATTATTCTCCAATGAAATAATTTTCCTCATCGTGCACCTACCTATGGATTTCAAAATTATTGCATAACTATCACTTGAATTCGAAATTACCAATTGGTAATATCCCCCCCCCCCCTCCCTATTTGTACCAGAAAGTAAATTAAAAAAATCAATGCATTCAGTGAACTATATACAAAAAATTGAAGAAAAAAATTCAATATACACCTAGCTCATAAAATTTGTGTGTGATTTACGCACTGAAAAACTCGCAGCTTATCAGCTAAGACTTGTATTCTTCACAGCCAGATACACCCTTTGTCCCGCACATTGCGGTTATCACTACAGACCCATTCATCTGTCTCGTTCAGATAGCACACAGTTATGACAGTTATCACACACAAATCAATGATTCCTATACCTAGTGCAACTTTTCTGTTGCATGCGCGGTCATTGAAATCGCCATAACTTAAGTATCATTCGATTTTGTTGAATGAGGTATCAAATTGCGGAGAAGAAATTTGCTCATATAATATATATCTCAGATTTTAAGTACCAATTATATATTTTGAATTAGTTAACCTCAAAGCACCTGGTCAGGGACTTTATGTGCTAGGTGTAGTTCTCAGTCTGTGTTGAATAATGTATGAATCTAATTTCAATTAGAAAAATGTTGAAATGAAAATGTTCAAATCGATGTATGGACTTTGAGATGAAACTTTTTTCTTGGTATTATTTGAACATTTTCCACAAGAATACAGACAGCCTTATTTAAAGCAATTTTTCAAACAAAGTCATTAAAAAAATAGTGAATGAGAAACTTTACAAACTTACTCTTACCTTTAAAAAAATCAAAGCTAGTTTATGAACTACGGTTATTGATTTACAGATAAAGTGTTCAAAAAGGGGATAGTCAACTCAACCAATACACTACTTATTTTTATATAAAATCTGACAATTACACAATTTCAAATATTGCTATGTACCGATAAGGCAAAATAGTACCTCCAGGCATCACTCCACTTTATATACACAATCATCAAAAAAAAAGTAACTATACAGGTAATAAATGGGCTTTTAACTCTAAAAATATATATTGTTAATTCTTCAATATTCAACCAATCCTAGCGTGCAATATCTCATATTAAAGAAGATTCATTTCTCAACAACTTTATTGAGATTTAATAAATTTAATATAATTTAATATTTTTAGGTAGGATATATATTTTTAGAGTTAAAAGCCCATTTATTACCTGCATAGTTACTTTTTTGATGACTGTAGAACATACATACATACAGAAATATTCCCACTTGGAATACAAATAACTAGCTAGATTACAAATCGAGGTTATAAATTTAAACCAGGTTTTAAAAAGCTTACCGCTTTAGAAACTTCTATCTGTAGCATAAAATATTTATAGATGACGTAATGTATAATGTTCATGTTAATCCAAATAAAATATAATTCAATCACTTCATTAAAATCATCCGGCATGATGAGCTATAAACAAATTATGACACAAAAATAAGAATCATAGGTACAGTATCAGGAAGTAAAATTTTATAATTTTTTTCAAATAAAGAGTTAAACAGTTTAATTTTTAAAGCTCATGGCTTAAGAAAGTTAAGAAACTATAAACACTTTAAAATAAAAAATATTGTATTAATTCAAATAAAATTCAAGTATAAACTTTCTATTTCATTAAACTTATACTTTTTGTTTTTGTTTTTCTAATAAAATAAATTGCCATGTTGAAATAAAATCAATGTTTTAACCATGAAGCAAATTCCACGGTGTATATTCGGTTTATCCTTGGTGAAGACAGCACGGAATTAACCTAGCACAAAATCCTCTATTGATGGATTAAAGGTTTACAGTTTTATTCCGTAATGGGGTCTTTACGCTAGTCTAAATTATGAATGTCTTACACCAAGGATATACCGTCAATTTCCATCATGTAGGGATGTAAACCGTCCAGCAAAAG
The DNA here is from genome assembly GCA_035610835.1 of Ophiura sarsii. NCBI lineage: Eukaryota > Metazoa > Echinodermata > Ophiuroidea > Amphilepidida > Ophiuridae > Ophiura > Ophiura sarsii. The sequence continues at coordinate 73,311,087 of CM069443.1, read as the reverse complement.
AGATGTGTCAAACTGTAGGTAATGTTGACTGAAATCCCTTGTGCCCAAATCGAAAATACTTGATCATATTAAGTAGTAAGTACTTTGCAGTAATCTTTTTGCCAACACATCAATGAACAAGGGTTTTAATGCAATCACAATGGAACAAAAACACATAAAAATCGCAAGGATTGCGCTAGAATGAAAGTCACAGATGGCAGCACCAATATGGACAATGCCGGACATGGAATATTCAAGTTTAAAATATGCGTACGAGGTTACGCGATCAAACGAATGGGACGACCGGTTAACGATGGTTTTAATTAAAAGACTGATACTGACACTGGAGTTGACTTTTCAACTCCAACGGGTTCAGGATGAAATAATTCAGTTCCAATGCGTGATGAATTTCCAAGGGTCTTCAAAATCCATTTATATAAAAACCAACGGTGATTAAAAATGTATGGCCATTCGTGCCCACTGCAGTCTGCGCCAATAGGTGAATAAACTCTGCACCCCCTATAGTTTGATAAGTTTTATTTGCTCAACAATTCATATTCTTCCTTTAGTTCCTTCAATGTCATCAGCAAATCTTCGCTGATGTGGCTGTTCTGTAAAAACCTTGTATGTTTTTCCGGCCCTTCAACATGTACAAAGTAAAACTGCCTAACGGTTGTGTAGAAAGTGTTGCTTTATACATGTTCAAGGGCAAGAGCACTTACAAGGTTATTAAAATAAATGTGTTTTTGGCTCTTGAACTTGTTTAGAGCAGACTGCCTATAAGGTTTTACATAGAAAGTATTACTTTATACATGCTAAAGGGCCAGATGGAGATACAAGGTTTTAACAGAATGGCGACAAAATGTCGGGAAAATACATCGCTCCATATCCTCAAATGTGTAAATTGCTTAAATTAAATTTGTGTTTTTATTGTTATGAAAATTGGAAAATGAAAATTGATTGATTGATTGAATAACAAGAAACCTTTGAAAGATTATGTCATTGCTTGGGAAAATTCATGGAATAGGATTTCTGGAAAAATACACTACTGATTCTCTCAATTTCAATATATTTGAAAAAATGTGTTAACAAATTGTGCACTGAAATCTGACCATGAAGGATAAAGAGTTGTAATATAATATTGTATGATACGTCCATCCATGACTAAATTGTCTAAAATTGAATACAATATGGATGGTTTCTTTTCACTTGTGGACTGCATTGTTTTGGTTGGTTTTAAAAAGAGAGGTTATGGATCTTGAACCTCACGAAAGTTCTTATAAATGAGGTATTTTGGAGTTTAGGCCAATTGAAGGGTCAAATAAAACACACAAAGTGATGAGGAACACAAACTCATCTTAGCACTACGCACGCCTCCCTCGCCTCTAGAATAAATAAGGCATCATTGTCATACGCAAAACATATATGATACTGAAGATATATACTTACAGTACACAATTACAATCCAATACACCCATAAATTAAGACCATTGAGAATTAAACATTGCTGAAAATGCCGTTTTAAGATTCAGATAAACCTGCACACAATTTGCCTGGAAATTTGGTCCAGGCAACCAATATTATAAATACAGTCACTATCTGACGACCCGCTCCAACACACGATGCACATGTATAATAATGTGGGATTATAATACCACTTGTTTGTTTTTTCAGCTGCTAATTCTTACATCCTCGCCGTTCTGTCAAAACTTTGTATGTTTTTCCGACATTTCAGCATGTATAATGTTGTTGCCTTAGACATGTTGAGGAGCGAGAACACATACAAGGTTTTGGTAGATGTGTTCTTGGCCCTTGCACATGTTTAGAGCAGACTGCCCAAAGGTTACACATAGGCAGTATTTCTTTATCCACGCTGAAGGGCAGGATGGAGATTTGACAGAACAGCAATGACATGCTTCTTAAAATAAGAGTCGCTCCTCTGATTCCATACACATACAGAACTTAGTTTTGAAGGTATAATAGTAGATAATACAAATATTGAAACCACTGGAACTGGAACCACAATGGACCAATCATGCTTTCAGCTTGAAGTGATTTTTTTTCTTCAAAAAATTGGTTAAAATGATTTTTGTTTTTTGTATTATTGAAAATTCAAGAAGAAGACAAAAAAAAGGGGGGGGGGGGGGAGTCTGGCCCGTAGAACAGGTTTTCCCCCTTAGATATACAAACAATTTAGTGTGTGGTGAAAGCCACTGTAGCTTAAATGCAGCATAAAAATATGTACATAAACAATAGTCATTGTTCTCATTGGTTTTTAAGCTTCAACATTTATCTTGATAAACAAAATATCGATGAATAACTACCCATTATATATTTTTAGAGAGCTCAATCCCCCTAGCTAATCATACATTTGAAATAGTGTGATAAAATATGGTATATCGATCCTTGGTGTAAGACATTCATAAGTCATGTAGACCCAATTACAGAATAAAGCTGTAAAATCCTTAGATCCCCAATAGAGGATTTTGTTCTAGGTTAATTCTGTGCTGTCTTACACAATGGATCAACTTAAAATGTAGGCATTATCTGATAATCTCATACCAGGATACCATATTTGTATCTCCGTTACCAGACATTTTAAATGCATGCCTTGCGTTAACACCTGCCATACGTGAATACGAGGCCTGCTCCCACAAAACCAGAAAAAATATTTTAGATTTTATTCCAAATTTGAATTGCTTATGTTACAAGCGTTAATAATATGATGTGTCGCACTTGAAAAAATTCATTGTATTTTGGCAACTTAATTGATCTAGAATCTCGAATGCTGTCTTGTTGTCCAGCTTTTGTAGGAGCAGGTCAAAATTCTATACAAGGTGACAGTTGTCCTTTGTAATACAAACTCACAACTTGGTTATATCATGATGTTTTTCACTAATTTATGACCTTGCTTTCCAAATATATAACAAATCACATCCATTTGCTATATAAAATACTATGATTTATATTGATAAACCCTTACTTCAAACATCTAAAATCTAATTTCTTTGGTTTTTGTGTTCGTCTTTCATCCGCGAGCAAAAATAATTCAGTCTTGTGCCCGTATATATGTAAATATGCCTCATGCATATTACTTGCTCTTATGTTGGGACTTTCCGCTACACACAGTCTGAATCAATCAATATGTTTCACAAGGCTTGCCAAATTGGTTCTGGACAAACTATAGCAAATCTCGGTCCACAATCATAAACATTATCATAATTATTACGCAATAGTGCATATATAGGATACGAATTATAAAATATCAATTTTGGCACTTTGACTTTGGAAGTGCATAAGAATGAAACTATCTGAATTAGTTCTAGAAGCGAATCGAAACTATTTAAATAATTCTAATGAATCTATATTATTTGAATTAATTATTTGAATCTTAAGTCCCTGCTAATAAATGTGTGGCAGGTATATTATAGTATTGGATGAGTAGTTAACAGCAATAAGACCGAACAAAAAATTGTTGTGTTTCCCTCAGCGACCAACCCTAAAATCTCAAAAATCAGGGTCACAATTCTTTTTTTTAGATCTAAATTTTACCCAAATTGTCAAAATATTAGTGATGAATCAGTGTAACTTGAATAGATTGTTTTAAAACTATAACCGTATTGGTCTGAGTATAGTCCCATGCTCGATTATAATCCCACCCCTAACTTTAAAGAGACTTAGGAATTCAAAAAGAAGAAAACAAATAAGAAAAAAATATGTGTTAAAAAGCTTTGACTTTTTTAACAAAGCTATACATTCTAAAACACATATATCTATTTAAAGTACCAGTAATAACCGGTAAACCCCAGGAAATACCCTAGGAAATTTGAGTAACATTTTTTCTTCTTCTTTTTTATCACATCCGATCATAATCCCACCCTCTGATTCCGGTTTTTTTTCAAGTATCACACTAGAAACATTAGTCAAATTGACACTTACCAATTTTGTCTTGACATGAACCATGATCTGTCAGGGCAACATAACAATTTTTCTTTGTGCCTAATTAATGGCAAATACATAAATAGTGTTTTTGAAACAGTATTCCTGAAGTCACTATCTTTTTACAATAAATAAAGTATAGATACGAGGTAGAAATGCCTGAATGCTATATAGTCTATTTATCCATCACGAGACGGTGACGTAGCTGCCCATTCTACTAATTGCAGCACATAAACACACGCGGCCACCTCGAGGCGCTGGCGTATACACACGAGCATAGAAAGACAGAAGGTACATACGTGTGCGTAAATGCTGCACCTGGGAAGTTACGTCACTGTCAAGAGGACGACAAATAGAGTATGTACAGTATGCGACTTGGTGTATTTCACAAAACTCTAAACACATCTTGCAAACGGTAAGCCTATCATACAATCTTAAAGTTACGCCGTATCGTGTGTTGAGCTAACTAAACATCCCAACTTATTTTGATTTTAAACTTACGATTGGTTTTACAGCACAAACGATGCATCATAGAGTTTGCTTTGTGAAAAACAACTGTGAACACACAACCTTCCCCATGTTTGCTCTCAAACGCGTACGCATGTCCGGTGCTATACAAACGCGGACATCTGAAAACAGAATTTCTATGCCTAACCGAGGACGTTTTGTGTGTATTTTGTGTATAAATATGACAAATTGCAACAAAGGGCGGACGATATACTACAATAACAATAGAGGGCGTCCTAGCCATATTCATCTAGGAACCTTTTGCATACATTTGCACCTATAGCGAGAGTGCAGACGGTCCTCAGTGGGAGGGGTGTCTACGGTTTGATAGTAAAGTGTCACATGTGTGTCGGCTTTTGGCAGCAAAAACAAATGCCTATACTCCCTGCCCTGTTGATTCAATATTCTGCTCTTTATACATGTAAAATCTTTCTTTACACCGTCTACTATAGCTAAATATTATCTGAATACTGGCCATACATATGAATCTATTCATTAAATTTCCTTATATAATATATTGATTTACTGCAAAATATGGATATTTTCACCCAATTTAACTTTTTGTCAAATTGTCAGATTTTAAACAAATTTGGCACAATATTAAATGTTGGTAGATTTCAAAATAGCACTATATTCTTCACCTTAAACAACCAACTCATTATCTTGCGCAATATTACTCGGGTACACTTGCGCGAAAGAATGGCAAAACTGAATGTTAAAGCGTGAAAATACCCATATCTTCGGTAAATCCTATTTCGTCGTAATTTCATATCATACAAAACCTTTTTTGGTATCAATTCCTCTTGTTTCTACTGTATAGCAATATATACACAACAAACGTGGACTTCCACTCATCGACTTCTCTACTTCATATTAACTTCTGTGCGTACATTCCAAACTACTGTAAAAGTGGAAATTTTCGCGCTACATTTATTTTCACAATTTTTCGCACTCAAACCAGCTACCATAAAAATAATAAAACACAAATATATTATTTTGCATATGTAGGTCTATTTGATGACACTACACAAAATTGTGAATGGACCCACTTCACATGAGGTTGAGCTCGCGTAAAGTACGCCTGCTCAACCTCACCCCAAAATGGTCCCCGGAATCTCTGTTGTGCGCACTACGTCATCTCGACCTCAAGGCTCTGATTGGTTGGTGTTCAAACATGAGAACTGAAAAACTCATGAGCTTTTCCACGCACCATCGCGCCCCACTGCGTCGGTGGTTATGGCGCAGCGGGAGCACTGCGTTGGTGGATACGGCGCAGCGTGACGATCGTTAAAAAGGCGTCAGTTTAAATTTGACCAATCAGGTGCTTTGGTGTTGTTGGTTGGCAGTATTTTGTGAGTTCAAGCATGCGTGCGCAGCCTGATCGAAGTGCGCCCACGTATGTCGAACTGTGGCCAGGAGATTATGTGCCGTAGGTCCATTAAAAAACACACAAAACAGTTGAAAATCTGCAAAGCGCGAACAATTAATGGCTGGAAAATGACCACTTTTACAGTAATGATGAATCGATTATGAATCCGTTTCTATGTGTACCGTCATGGCAAAAGGGTGCAGTTGTCGGTAGAATGCATTTTGAGATATCGATGGAATTAGGCATGGTAAAACAAAGAATATAAAGCAAATTTTTACAATCATTTTTCTTCATAAAATCAGAAAGGCATGTCCAATCTTGACTACAAAGGTGTCATTTTGAAGCATTTAATAAGCTCCTTTAGCTGGTAATAAATTCTCAATTTATTCTTTGGGAGCTCCTTTGCCATGACGGTACACATATCTGCATGGATATGAAATCGGATGACTTTTTTTCCAGTGGAAATGGGATCCAATAGGTCTTCAGATTCATGCAGCTGTTGTCAAAACAACTAATCATCTGAATTTATTTGCAAGCAGGTGTAGAGAAGTCATATCAGCAACCATACTCGCTGGACCATTGGCTGAACACATCCACTGACTGGCAGTTAAGTACTGAAGCCACTCTGTTAGCGCACCTGTGATAGCTTTTATACAACCTCCAATCATTGGCACAATAAGACTCTTGTTGTTCGTAGTGCTTATGCGTCATTCACTTGTGTCATACCGTAGCACTGACTAATGCTGCTGCCTTCACGTTTAACTACCGTATCTACCTCGATGTAGTGACGGCCTTGTCGTATCACGAGTCTGCAAAAGGTATGGATTACAATCTGGCACTTCCACTGTAAGGGGACATAGCCTGAGTGCAACTACACCCCATCATTTGCAGTACTTGTATGCATCACACACTTATTTCAAAACTTGAAGCTTAGTTGAGCTATCCCGATGACACAGTGAGGCTCTCGTCTTATCTTGTCTGCAAAAGATATGGATTACAATCTGGCACTTCCACTGTAAGGGGATAGATAGCCTGAGTGCAACTACACCCCATCATATGCATCACTTGTATGCATCACCCACTTATTTCATACTGAACTATCCCGATGACACAGTGAGGCTCTCGTCTTATCACATAGTCTGCAAAAGAGGATAGATAGCCTGAGTGCAACTCACACCCGTCATTTGCAGTACTTGTATGCATCACACACTTGTTTCATACCATTGCAGGATACTTATTCTATGCTTACACCATGAACTTGAAGCTTAGCTGAGCTATCCCGATGACACCGCGAGGCTCTGATCGTCCTATCACATAGTCTGCAAAAGATATGGATTACATACAATCCAGTACTTCTGCTGTAATAGCCTGAGAGCAACTACACCCCATCATTTGCAGCACATGTACACATCACCCTTTTGCACCATATTACACCATGCTATGCTAATACCACCAGGCCAAGCTGAGCTACCCCCAATGTATTGATCCCTCCTTTTATCACGTAGTCTGCAACAGAAATGGATTGTGATCCAGTACTTCTAGGGTGAGGTGATAGGGATTCTTTAAGATAATAAGCGCTACGTCTTGATGTTTCTTTCTCAGTACATCTTCACTATTCACCGACGCGATAAACTGCTTTTCCTGTGTAAAAAACAAACCAACAAAAGGTTAGAAACATTGTGGTGTGGACGTGGTTAAAAAGGATTTCAAGGTTGGAATAGTTTGGCAAGAATCCAAGCTCACAGAGATTTTCTCCGACATAATTTCCAGAAATCAAAACGGATTCTCATAAAGTGTTTAATAGTTACCTTACGTTGGATCTTATCCATTTTTGTGCGCAAATCCACCTGATTTCTTGCAATGTTCAATGAAATTCTACATATGAATTTTCAAATTAAGCATATTTTTATTTTTCTGAAAATATCTCATGATTTGTTTTAATTCACTTCACCCACAGGCATTTGTGAACATGCTGTTCATTGTTTGCTTTTGCATTTCCAGTATAAGCAAGGAGAACAATGGGTTACCATAGGATTCTAAATTTGACTTCATTTTTCCTATTAAAAAAAACAAGACAACAAATCCCCACACATTTGATTTTGTTTGTCACTGTTTATTTTCAAGTCATATGTGAATGTATTTTATAACACAAAAGTGTAAAATGCCACGAGATACACTCAGTTCACATGACAACTCCTTGTACTAGGAGCCCATTGGCATGCTGAATGAAGCCTGTGAATCATGCCAATTTTTGGATGCGTGAATTTGAGGGCACTGTTTACTATTAAAATCCCGCAAACATTCGGTTTTCTAACGGTAAACTACTTTTGACACCATAAGGATTAAGGTGGTATACTTTGTGTCAGCTCAAGGTGGGAGGTAATCCATCGCATGATCTATAGTTTGATCATGGCCAAATTGGCGAATACAGAAGGACGCGGACGTTTGTGAAGGAAACAAGGGCATTGTGTATCATATTTGTGACGCGTGCATACAGCACAAACCGTGTGCGTGTGGTCATAATCGTGCGCATATGCTTGGATTAATTTTACGCGCGGAGAGCAAAAAAACAAATATTTCTCACTTATTTGGAACTGATTAAACTTTAGTGATAGACGCATCACATTCTTTTCCGATCATGAGGATGCAAAAGCCGCTGTGTTGTCGATACCCTTGCATTATCAATAGTTCATTCATAAACAGCTAAGAATGTTTAAGCAATGCTCATTGGTTCTCAGAAAAATCGGTGACATTTACATGGGACAATATAACACGGCGTTCATTTACAGCGCATAGTAACCTATAGTTTTGTTCCATATCACGCACTTCTGTAGTGCGTCTTACTGCGATTTTCCTGCGCATGGTGTACTTACCGCACAGGATTGGATGGAATGTTTGTGGGTTATTCGATACTAACAAGGGTAAAAATTGGGTTTATCCTTGGTGTAGGACACTGCAGGCTCCGACAAATCGCCTGTCCGATAGCCCTGGGTAACCAGATTTTTTTTCCGAGCTAGCTGAACTACAGGACATGCTGCCTGATCGGGCAATAAAAATGCCCACAAGAAAGCATAATAAAGTCGCCAATTTGGCAAAAAATATCCTGAGTTTGTAGTCAGTTTTTACCTTTGTAAACATAATGAAACACTCAGATGTACCCATACTCCTTCTTTAATTCCCTTCCGTTATTATTTAATAAATAAAACAATGCCGCTCGTGGCTTTTCATTCATAAAATAAAGAACCTCGCTATCAGAGACCGCAATTTCGGCGATCAAAGGCTTAATGCACATGTTTTGAACAGCGCCTTTACCGATGAGTGACGATTTCGCAAAATCTCGGTAAAATCTCGAGTCAAAGCATGTGGCATCGAATTACGGAAAATGGCGACCGACGCAATTGTGTAGTTTGCTAAATTGCCAAAATAATGATGGCAAAAAATGGCATAATCGGCAGGAAATCTGACCCATCAATACCATTTTCTAAGGATTATACAGCTTTATTCCGTAATGGGGTCTTGACACTAGACTAACTTATAAATGTCTTACACCAAGGATATACCAAAAGTTACCTAATGTGGGCAATTAAAGGAACTAATTTCATTAAATAAATGTCTAAAGTATGACGAATGAATGAGAATTCTTTACACCCACCTTAAGTCCTGCCATTGCTGCTGGGCTAGCTGGATCTAATGTGTGTACATAGGATGGACCTTCACCTCGGACGACAAAACCAAAGCCGACAGAATCACCAGTTATCTATAACAAAAACAGCGATATTATTGCATTAATAGTAGGTTAAAAGTCATTATTTAATCAGTTCTAAATTGGGGAGAACTATGCTGTTTTTATCTCTCCGGGCACAAAAATTACCAGAGCATGCACGTATTATTTTGGCATATTGACGCGTCACACATAAGATTCAGAGTGCGCCACGCGAGCCTTGTGTGCATTATTTTGGGCATACTGACGCGTCAATCATACGATTCAGAGTGCGCCACGCGAGCCTTGTATGCATTATTTTGGCATACCGACGCGTCAAACATACAATTCAGAGTGTGCTACGCGAGCCTTGTGCATTATCTGCAGTTGATCAATATCATACCATTAGGCAACATGAAATAAAACCCCGCTGTACGGGCAAACGGACCTCCAAGGTCCGGTCAGTCAGTAGGGCTTTTTACCCCGTATTTTTCGTTGAAAATGACTAAATATGTCTGTACTTACTTTCACTGTCTGCGTAACCAAATATTCCTCATCCGAGTTGACCCGACCCAAGACAGGTGACCTTGACCCTGATATTGTCCTGACCCTGGAAACTAACGGTGAGCTTGTGTCGGAGCTGGGACTGCTGGATTTACTGACGTTACGGTTTTCGTCGCCGCTGAGCGGTGGCTCCAAGTTAAATGTAGGACCCAATGTAATATCTGAAGAAAAAAAAGGGATATAGAAGATTAGGCAACGGAACATGAAGAAAGGTGTTTGTTAACCCTAACTCCCTAAGCGGGGTTTTGACAATTAAACTATCAGGAGAAAAACGGGTCAAATTGATTGGAAAAGATCACTCTTTGCCAGAACCCGGGTCGTGGAAGTCGGACACATAACTCATTGCGCTAACGAGGGAACTTGAAAACGTTAACTTATTCGAGAACATTTGATAGCTCGCCAGGTTGCCAGGAAATAAGACCCGTCAAGCACATGGTACAGCAGGTATTTGTTGTGGCCTCCGGGAAGGTTAGGTTAAAATGATTAAAAGCGTACTATTGCATTATCACCGATGACATCCACCATTCTAATAATGGTATAACCATAAGGCCAAGGGGAAAAAACATGCTCTACGACACGACCAACCCATATTTTTTATAATTGGAAAATATTTTGCTAAATGCCACTCACGATAGATTTTGAAACAAATTTGGGACATTTTCACCAGAACGGACTGCTGACTAGATATTGATGAAAGCTCTACTATGAGCCTATAGTAAATCAATCTGAAATCCATTTAGATAGTAAATATGTCAAGTATACACTTCAAAGAATCTGAGACCAAGTGTAGTTAACAAACCTCAATTTTAACTCTATAAACACTGATGTTCATATATAGGATTTATTGAAAGAATGCAGCTCTGTACCAGGCAAAACGTTTGATCAGTATGGGAATGTATTGAAACCACATTTGGAAAGTTATCTCATTTCAAAAATGTTTTGTTTAAATCAATATTTTTTTAATTAGAGGCAATTAAATACATTAAGTGATGGACTCAACCCAAGATCTCCGATCAGAAAATTTACAGATCGGGCAGATTCAGATCTCCCATATTATAATTTGAAACCAGCGTGAATCATTAAATAAGCTTACTTTTAGTCCGATTTTCTTCCCTGCATGACCACATATTAAATTCTGCAAGTTATTCCTGGCAAATAAGTTTCATAACTTTCATTATTCCAATTACTTTCCGGCATATTTTGACTTTTTTCGCCTAAGAAAGTTTGTTTTCATTCATCACAGCGCATCGCCATTTTAATTCAAGTGTACAACCACCAGTCTCCAAGATTATCGTACATTTCCTGGTACTGTACTATTAATATAGCGATGCAGATCGGCAATGCAGATCGGCACCGATTCCGATCTCCCGATCAGGATCGCCCATCACTAAATACATTACCCATATCTTCCCCTGCAATTAACTACAAATTAAATGTTATGAAAATGATAACTTTGCAATGCAGTCACTTTAGTACAAGATTTCAATAAATTTGTTGAACTATAAATAATGTAGTCAGGGTGATTATGGTGTATTTTATTTTCTAATGCTTTTCTTCAAAATGGTAAAATCTATACACATAATATACACATAGAACATTTAACAAATATATAAACAAAACCAGACTTCATACATTCATTTGCACTTGCGAGGGGGGTATCAAAAAGGTTATAAAATCACCCAGAAGTGAAGGAGCTATATTGATGAAATTTTGTCAGTGTAATAATCACTGGTCCTTATAAACATTACGGTGCAAATATTGGTCTCATAAGTATGTTTACTTTTTATACAGGTGGCACTAGATGCCAAGGCCATGTTATTCAATGACATCTTCCAACGGTGCTGTGTACATGGTAAATGATAATGGTCCAATAACTGATCCTTGTGGGACATCTTCAAGAGGAGTATGAGGCTTAGAAGGCTTAGAAATTTGTCATTTACAGAGATAAATTGAGACCTACGAGTGACAAATGACAAAATGTCTAAGCCTCATACTGCTCTAAAGAAGGCGTCCCACAAGGATCAGTTATTGTACCATTATCATTTACCATGTACACATCACCGTTGGAAGACGTCATTGATTTACATGACCTTGGCATCTAGCGCCACCTGTATAAAAAGTAAACATACTTACTATGAGACCAAATTTGGCACCATGGACCAGTGATTACACTGACAAAATGTCATCGATATACTAGCTCCTTCAAGTCTGGGTGATTTCAAAAACTTGTTGATGTCCCCTCGTACTTTGATTATTGCTATATATGATTCTGGTGGGTTTTTTCATTTGAGTCTAGATTTTTCTTACTTACCCTGTATGTTTCAAAAATTAAAAAAAGGAAAACTACAAATATTTACCTATCGACCTCGGCGTTCTGATCGGCGAGTTCCGCGGCGAGTTGTGTCTTCTCATATTAGGACTGTCTTGATGCGTAAGGCTGCGCGGTCTCTCGTCCAACTCAAATAGATCCATGATCTTCAACAACGCCATGTTGGGGTGGAACTGGAACAGCGCCCTCTCATCCTTGAAATGGTGTTCCATAGTTACTGTTGGTGGGATAGAAAAGTAATTATACATTTTTTATTGACGAGAAACTAGTTTTTATTTTAATTTGGCCTTATACAGGGTGTATCAAAAAAAAACGCAACACTTTTTGTCGCGAGCTTTCCGATTACGGCAAATCACAAATCACTCTGAAATTTATATATTCTGTTAGGTGTACTTATTGGCTATCACATAGTCAAATTACAGCGATATCGATTATTGATTCGCTGAGATATCAATGATAAACGTAGACAAGTGCAAAACACGTTTTACATCATTTATCCTGTATGATTTTCTTGTCAGGTGAATATTAGCAAGACACTTTAATAACTCATTGTACTTAAATAATTGGAATCAAACTCATCATTCTGAGAAGAAAATGTCATGTTAAAGGTATCAAATGTCTTGCTATTACAGTATCATATCAATATTAATTAAATCTGGCAATAAATTAGTTGATAGTTAATGAAACAACTTGAAAATCCAGATTACACAGTCTGTTTGCAAATCCTCTCTCTTTTTCTCTCGTCAATGTCATAAATAAAACGGTATGGCACATTATTCAAAAGATAAACAAATGGAATAGTCCAGTGAAGGTAGTAGTAATTGTCTTGTATGAATTAGTCATTGTTAGTCTGTTCCCTGCTCGATCAGATTACACGATTCAATGATTTATGTACCACCTTACTCAAACAAAGGAAATTAAGATAAACCATTCCAGACATTAAGGTTACATAGTTATTAAACTGTTAACCCATAACACTAATCGGACAGGAAAATCCATGTCTTTAGAACGAACGATGTAAAACGTGTTTTGCACTTTTCTACTTATACCTTTAATATCTCAGCGAATAAATACTCGATATCATTGTGAATTGACTATGAGATAGCCAATAAGTAGACCTAACAGAATATATAAGTTTTAAAGTGATTTGTCTTTTACTGTGACCGTACAGCTCTCGACAAAAAGTGTTGCGTTCTTTTTGATACACGCTGTACATTTATTATTTACCCTTACCCATCTATTAACGCAGATTATCATGGCAGCGCTGTGTTGCTATAGTTTAATCAGTTCCAAATTGGCGAGAAATATTTGGTTTTGATCTCTCCGCACCCAAAAGTAATCCTGGCATACGCGAGCGATTATGGTCACACGCACACAGTTTTGACCACATGCAAGATTCATGCATATGATGCACAGTACGCTGTTGCTTTAATGCACGCCCACATCCTTTTGTATTCTTTCGCTGCTGTAAGGAGGCTACGCCAATTTGGAGCTGATTACACTATTTATTCATCATGCTATGCTACACAGAGACAGGTTTAGTTCTAAGGAATGCGACGGACTGGTGGCTAGTGATTACGTGCCTGGACTCCCACTTCGATGCTGCAGCAACAGCTCATTTTTTCTGTCCCATTTTTCACGGTACCGCCTCTTTTGTTAATTCCTAAAACACCCTTGGTAAGGTTAGGTACTAAGGGGCAATGTGCAGTAAGCCTCAAAATTCAGAATACTGTTAAAGTGGACATTTTCACGCTCAAACCAGCAAGCGCAAAAATAAATAAGAGAAAATATATAATTATTTTGTATAGGTCTATGTAATTGTAAGGAAGCTCAAAATCGCAAAACATGAAAATAAGTAAAACATTTCAAAATGTGCAAATTGTGAAAAATTCAAATTCTACAGTACTTAATTGTGCAATGTCTTTCAGCTTGAACATTTGCTAGTGAGTGCTCTTTTTGAAAAAAAATAATTAAAAATATTCTAAATGGTGACCCTATATGTTGTAAGATTATAAAGATCTTCATTGAAGAGTGGTTTCAATGGCTGATTCATTGAGATCAACTCATTCTTTATAGTGTAATGGTACAACATATTATTCTAAGCATCTGTGTGAATTGTGTATATTGGCTTGTCATTCTTGCATTGATAAACACCCTTCTAACTGTCTATAAATTCTAAAGCGGAACATACTTTAAATTCCCTTTGAAAGCGTTATCAACAATTTGCAACACCTACATTCCATTGGATATAAGGTGGTACATGGACCTTGTACCCATTTGAAGTGAACATCTTCAAGTGGGTATTTTTTTGTTTGTTTACATTTTGCGGTATTATCAATTTGTAAAAAAACCACAATGTTGTCAAATTCAACATTTAAAGTTATTTCTAAAATACACCTATGCGCCTCAGTTACAATTTAGCTCATTATTTTTTTCCACCAAGGTTTTGGTTATTGAACATAAAATAAAGATGGATGAAAATTTCATATGATGGAATATTAAAGGGTCTAGACTTATGTACATAGAAACATCATTGGATAAACATGGGACCCTGGAATACTGAGAAAGCTGCTCCCACTAGCCAAACATTACATTCTTTTATTAGCATATGAGACCTGTTACCACATAATGAGCGCAAGTCGCCAGTGTGCATTAGGAGATATGGTCCAATGAACATGCCCAAATCAATAGAAAACAAAGGAATCTTGCAACTTCAATTTGATTTTTGTCAGGGAAAACATTGATCAATTGTGACATGTTGCGTATCATTTTAAAGCTTGTCCCGTGAGCAATTTGAATAAATGGACAAAAAGAATTTTCCGACTTAACTCTCATTTTGTGATGACAGGTCTCATATAAACTGTAATGTAGGACTTCACAATAGAAACTGAAGTTCTGACAAGCGGACGTGCATGTTCCTCTTTCCAATGATACCTCATTTGTAGCAATCACTTGCTTCGGTGCTTAGCCACCTGCTTTGAGAATGTGGGGACGTCTCATTCAAAATGTCCCAAATTCACCACTGTTTTGTGCTAAAAACAACAACTCTGTCCTCTGTTCAATGAAGTGTTACATTGACAACTATAGTATACAGTGTAGAGTGTTGCACTATTGACTTTTGAGCACAACATAGGGATGATCTGATGATATTGGCACATTCATATTGAGACCTCCTGGCCGCCCTTGTTCTCCAGCAAGTGAACCGAGCACCGGAACAAGTGATTGCTACAAATTGGATATCATTGTTAGCTAAGAGTTAAGACAACACATTCGTATCAGTTACTGAAAATAAAATCGCTGAACAAGTCCGCGCTATGCCTGGGCTGGGTCTAAAGGGAGCTGGGATTGCAAGAACATCTTGAAGTCGAATCGGTCAGTCAATTTCCTTTTTTTTTTTGCTGACAAATATTACTGACAGACAGTGGTTTATGACAAGACAAAATTGGTAAATGTCAATTTAACTAATGTTTCTAGAGTTTAATAGCAATCTATTTAAGCAAACTTATTCATTTCAAGCAGATAATAGTAATATTGTGACAACTTCAACCAAATTTAAATCTTAAAAAAAAAAATTAAAACAATTGCAACCCTGATTTGTGAGATTTTAGGGTCGGTCGCTGAGGGCAACACAAAATAAAATTGCCTTATGATATTTAAATGCTTTATGATAACTATAAACTAACCATGTCTGATGACATCACACTCCACCAACTCTTTCCCTAGCCCGATAGCCTGGACCCTGGATGCCGCTAGCCCATGCTTGACGACCCATTGCACAAGCTCATTACCGTAGAAACTCTGAAAAGAGACAAGCAGTATTTGTAGAAATATGATTATTATTTCATCAGGTGACCCAGCGGGAGGGGGGGCACTGACATTGGAAAGGGGTATAGGTAGGTGCCGCCTAAAAAACAACTTGTCACCCACTTCCACTCGCTCCTAAGAATACAAATTTATCCATAGTATATTCCATTACCTCTGGACAATTCCCATCATTTTGAGACACACTATAGAATTAATCAAAGTGTAATTATATCTTAAATCCAATTACGGCAGAAGATTGTTTGTTATATAACTGTTTTTATAATAAAGGTGAGAGCAAATGGTAGCCTTTAAGAGTGTCATTAGTGCTTCGAGTAAACAGTGATGAAGGCACAGAACTAAAAGCTAGATCTGATGCACCACCATTTTGTTTTTCCACTATTTGAGGTATATGTAAATATTTTATGCACGAGCATTCGGAAAGCGTCGCTCTCGCCTCGTATTTCAAATCTGCAAACTCGGCGACACACGCAACAGCTCCAGTTATTTTTTATTTGCATTTATTCATCTAAAACTTTTAAAACATTACACATTTAACTATTAAAGTTTAAAATACCATAGTTAGAACTTTTTTCAGAATAAAAGTAAAATAGGTCCAAATGGCCTTGGTGCCCCTTGAAAGTAGCAGAAATTGCCTTGATGCCCTTCCAAGTCACAGAACTAAAAGCTAGATCTGATGCACCACCATTTTGTTTTTCCACTATTTGAGGTATATGTCAATATTTTATGCACGAGCATTCGGAAAGCGTCGCTCTCGCCTCGTATTTCAAATCTGCAAACTCGGCGACACACGCAACAGCTCCAGTTATTTTTTATTTGCACTTATTCATCTAAAACTTTTAAAACATTAAACATCAAACTACTAAAGTTTAAAATACCGTAGTTCGAACTTTTTTCAGAATAAAAGTAGAACAGGCCCAAAATGGCCTTGGTGCCCCTTGAAAGTAGCAGAAATTGCCTTGGTGCCCTTCCAAGTCGAAAGGCAAGTTACAACTGGCCCTTTAAACACTGCCTTGCCCCCATTGGACCTTATTTCGAGGCCTGAAATAAAGGAAGCCAAGTGAATTCACATGTTTTTCCACATTTTTCCCGCAATTTTTGGAGGTTTAAATTGTTGCAACAAATGTAAATAATGGAATTTTTTTGTGCTGAAGCAAATCAAATAAAAAAGAGCACAAAAATAAGTGTTTTAAATGATTATGAAAAAAGCATAAAATGTACACATCACTGGGTTTTAATTTAGCTTAATTCCTTTTAGACTGCAACTTGGATCAATGCATACAGGTGCCAGGCGGTTTCCCCGCTAATCAGTGTCGCCATAGCAACAGATGGCATACCCGCATCAACTCCTAACCAAATCACCATAGCAACGGCTTGTGATATAAACAAAAACAAACAGATTTGATGCATATATGAGAAACACAATACTGTCTGCATTGCATATAAACAGTGTCCCATTTTGACATCAGCGTAAGGCTTTTTCTATAGGGTGTCCCAGAATGATCTATACCATGTTTTAAAAATATTTAAGATAATCATTTTTAAGGTCTTTGTTAATTTAATTCTCGCCAGTTTGTCCGAGTCTATATATTATTTAATAATCAGGATATTCAAATTTGATATCTGCAATGAACAGGTCACCTACTTATTTTAGTTAATTTCATCCAAGACATATTGATTCATTTTGGTGTGGCATGACATTATTGCAAATCATTAAAAACCCGTTTTCACTTTCAGGGCATTTCAAATGATGACCCTTTTTAAACCACTGTTCAAAACTGTCGTCACAGAATGGATGGATTTAAAAGGCACTCAAGCTGGATCTATGATGCAAATATTGACTCTATGATGCAAATATTGTTTCATGAACAGTTGATATCTATCGAATTTGATAGAAAATTAAAAAAGAACACACCATTTTACCAGCATAACATTTCAACATCCCATGTGCCGAGATAGTGATAGATGTTTATCCTCCGACTAGTGGGTAATCCTTTGGGGCTCGCGAATGAGGACGACCGGGTTCGTGTATTTTTAAGGTCTTTGTTAATTTAATTCACGCCAGTTTGTTCAAGTTTATACATTATTGATTTTTAAAAGAGATAATTGCAGTCTAGGAATCTACCTATTTTTACAAACTACATAAAAATAGTCTGTAATTTCTATCAGAAACAACCATTTAAAAAATCTAAAATTCCTAAGAAAGCTAAATTGCCGCTGGAGATTCAAAACCCCTACCCATTTCTAAGGGTGATTCGGAAAAACGGACCTATTTCTAAGGATTTTGCTTCATTATAGACCCAATTTATGCAAATTATCAGGAAAATAGACCAAATTTTTGCAATATACAGGTGCCAGGCGGTTTCCCCGCTAATCAGTGTCGCCATAGCAACAGATGGCATACCCGCATCAACTCCTAACCAAATCACCATAGCAACGGCTTGTGATATAAACAAAAACAAACAGATTTGATGCATATATGAGAAACACAATACTGTCTGCATTGCATATAAACAGTGTCCCATTTTGACATCAGCGTAAGGCTTTTTCTATAGGGTGTCCCAGAATGATCTATACCATGTTTTAAAAATATTTAAGATAATCATTTTTAAGGTCTTTGTTAATTTAATTCTCGCCAGTTTGTCCGAGTCTATATATTATTTAATAATCAGGATATTCAAATTTGATATCTGCAATGAACAGGTCACCTACTTATTTTAGTTAATTTCATCCAAGACATATTGATTCATTTTGGTGTGGCATGACATTATTGCAAATCATTAAAAACCCGTTTTCACTTTCAGGGCATTTCAAATGATGACCCTTTTTAAACCACTGTTCAAAACTGTCGTCACAGAATGGATGGATTTAAAAGGCACTCAAGCTGGATCTATGATGCAAATATTGACTCTATGATGCAAATATTGTTTCATGAACAGTTGATATCTATCGAATTTGATAGAAAATTAAAAAAGAACACACCATTTTACCAGCATAACATTTCAACATCCCATGTGCCGAGATAGTGATAGATGTTTATCCTCCGACTAGTGGGTAATCCTTTGGGGCTCGCGAATGAGGACGACCGGGTTCGTGTATTTTTAAGGTCTTTGTTAATTTAATTCACGCCAGTTTGTTCAAGTTTATACATTATTGATTTTTAAAAGAGATAATTGCAGTCTAGGAATCTACCTATTTTTACAAACTACATAAAAATAGTCTGTAATTTCTATCAGAAACAACCATTTAAAAAATCTAAAATTCCTAAGAAAGCTAAATTGCCGCTGGAGATTCAAAACCCCTACCCATTTCTAAGGGTGATTCGGAAAAACGGACCTATTTCTAAGGATTTTGCTTCATTATAGACCCAATTTATGCAAATTATCAGGAAAATAGACCAAATTTTTGCAATATACAGGTGCCAGGCGGTTTCCCCGCTAATCAGTGTCGCCATAGCAACAGATGGCATACCCGCATCAACTCCTAACCAAATCACCATAGCAACGGCTTGTGATATAAACAAAAACAAACAGATTTGATGCATATATGAGAAACACAATACTGTCTGCATTGCATATAAACAGTGTCCCATTTTGACATCAGCGTAAGGCTTTTTCTATAGGGTGTCCCAGAATGATCTATACCATGTTTTAAAAATATTTAAGATAATCATTTTTAAGGTCTTTGTTAATTTAATTCTCGCCAGTTTGTCCGAGTCTATATATTATTTAATAATCAGGATATTCAAATTTGATATCTGCAATGAACAGGTCACCTACTTATTTTAGTTAATTTCATCCAAGACATATTGATTCATTTTGGTGTGGCATGACATTATTGCAAATCATTAAAAACCCGTTTTCACTTTCAGCGCATTTCAAATGATGACCCTTTTTAAACCACTGTTCAAAACTGTCGTCACAGAATGGATGGATTTAAAAGGCACTCAAGCTGGATCTATGATGCAAATATTGACTCTATGATGCAAATATTGTTTCATGAACAGTTGATATCTATCGAATTTGATAGAAAATTAAAAAAGAACACACCATTTTACCAGCATAACATTTCAACATCCCATGTGCCGAGATAGTGATAGATGTTTATCCTCCGACTAGTGGGTAATCCTTTGGGGCTCGCGAATGAGGACGACCGGGTTCGTGTATTTTGAAGGTCTTTGTTAATTTAATTCACGCCAGTTTGTTCGAGTTTATACATTATTGATTTTTAAAAGAGATAATTGCAGTCTAGGAATCTACCGTATTATCCCTATTAAGCGCCCAGGGCGGTTAGCAAAGTCAATTTGGGTGGGCGCTTATTATGTTACCTTTTTTAAAATTCATTTATCGTGGAGCATGTTCAAAACCACTCGCTGTATAGGCAGTGGTATCAGCACTACTGTACGCGTGGCAGTAAAGTGCCTAGTGGGATCGGGGAGAGCATTATTGCTTTACTGAAGGACGCTGTGGCGATAAACGTTGTTGTACAGTGCTACGGTAATTGAAAAGGTGGGCGCTTATAAGGGATTGTTTGTTAGTAATCATTGAGAAAAACTGGGGTGGGCGCTTATAAGGGCATGGGCGCTTAATAGGGATAATACGGTACCTATTTTTACAAACTACATAAAAATAGTCTGTAATTTCTATCAGAAACAACCATTTAAAAAATCTAAAATTCCTAAGAAAGCTAAATTGCCGCTGGAGATTCAAAACCCCTACCCATTTCTAAGGGTGATTCGGAAAAACGGACCTATTTCTAAGGATTTTGCTTCATTATAGACCCAATTTATGCAAATTATCAGGAAAATAGACCAAATTTTTGCAAAAATAGATCCATTTTTAAAAAGTGACCCCATTGTTAGGGATTTTCCAGCACAAATCATATCCCATGTTTAGGGATTTTTTTTGGAAAAAAGGCCATATTATTCTGGGACACCTTGCACTAATGCATTTTTGGCATTGTCTTTTTTACATAGCTTCACCGTACAGCAATAACAACTCGAAAAACCTTGACACTTGAATATCAAGGATTGCACATTATTACAAACAAAAAGTATAATTGCATATTTTACTTTAGTATGCTGATTGCTGAATGCTTGTGTGTACATACAACTGCTTGCTAGTTTGTCTTAGTTGCGCCATTCTTGTTTTGTTTTAGACTGTTTGTTTCCTTTTTGTTTGTTTGTTTAAATTTGATTAATGTGATCATGGCAGCAGATGTGTTGTTTATGGGTTGTTCAATTTAAAACAAAAATTTAATACATCACAAATAAGAAACTGTACTAGCAGAAAACAGTTCCAATGGCTTTAAAGGGGCACTGAGAGATTAGTAGGGGAGTGCGCCCTCAATTTTTTTTGGAAATCAGGTGTTTTTTTGCACTGACGTAAGAGTAAGGCATTATACTAATTACCATCTGAAACTATTTACCTTAATTCATCGTCTATCATGTAAAATTTCACAATTGGGTAATTTTGATGTATATCACATCAAAATCATCAGCATCACTCACTACATAAATTTGCTTCTACCAAATTTCAATGTAGCATAATTATTCAACCGTTTTCCCATAAATCATTTCACTTCAGGGTTCTTACATACCTTATCAATTAAAGCAATTCCTTTTTTCCAAATTTCATTTTTCTCAGCAATCTCTCAAAGCCCCTTTAAGATCACTGCAATGGCTTGGGCAACATTTTAATTTTGGTTGGACAGCTTAATTCAATTGAAATGCAATCTGGGTGAGATAGCAGGCTGGCATCATTGGATTGGATACTGATGTTTACATCCTAGTTTTCTGAGCCCGGGTAAAATGCTTATTATAATTATAGCGCAATTTATATACCTGGGATGGGGGTACTATCATTGGAAGGTGTTTGCTGCCAAGATGACAACACCCCCCCCCCCTTTCCCGGATATCCCCTGCACCTGCTAGGTCATACTTTCAGATCTCCTTTTAATAGCACACTGTTTTAGTTCTTACACAACCTATCGCAAATTAATCGATATGAGAATTTGCATAAATTCAATTATTGAGCCACTTCTCTAATATGTTTATAACCCTAACCCTGCTAAATCCAACAGAAGCACCGCGCCAGTGGACCCCCATTCCCCAGTCTATCTCATTGCGCAATCACAAAGGTACATAGGCTCCAAAATTATAATTTTGGGAGCGCGACCCCCATAGCATTATGCACGATCACCTGGACTTCGATTCGATTCCGGGGGCGGCATACACCATTTTTTTCTGTCCTTATTTATCCCGTGTTTCCCCCTGTTAGCTCTATTGCTACAGACCCCTACGAGGGGTTAGGGTTATGAATTTTGCATTGTTACCATATAAATTGTGAGACATTTAGCAGGACTTCCCTACAAAAAAAATTTTGACACCCCACCATCACCCCCGGTTTAGGATCATCAGCATTGACAGTTGTTGACTATGACTAACAATGTACACACATCTGACATTTGAATCGAAATTCGAACGAGCCTGGCAATCAGGTACACATGTATACATATAGCATGAACTCTTTACACAGCGACTCAAAGCATCTATAAAATGCACAATTTATGGGTTATCATAGAGATATATAGATAGATAATGTTAGTGTTGGAAAATAATCATTTATAGTTGACCCAGAAAGCGGAGACCTCTATGCCCGGTGATTATTGCATTTTGCGTGTCGAGACCCTGGGATTATTTAAATTTATGGTTTTGTATGCGCAAATTGTTTACGTAATAAGAAACTGTTATGTTTGCTGACTGGCGGGTGACAGGGTCCCTTGGTATACAGTAATCACTGTATGATTTATGCGATAATCAAAGCTTTAAAATATTCTGTTTTCCATCTTCAACTAAAGTGATGGGACGAGCTTGAAAATGGATAGTGTATATAATAAGACACACAAGATCCGAATCGATACAAAATGAGTGGTGTTTTGGCCCTGCAGGGTCACTAATAATCTTAGTAGGGGGTGACATGGTTCTTTCGAGGGTTATTCATAGGCGAAATAGGAAGAATGTTTATGATTTTCAAACTTCTCATCAGAGAAATGGTGATCTTACGAACTGATGAAGCAATCCTACAGGGGCATTCATAATCTAAGTAGGGATGTGACTTGACGGCTAAAGGGCAGTTCATGGGCGAAATAGAATGGATATTTATGATTTCTTTCCAAATTAAACTTAGCCTCATGATTACGATAACATTTCTAGAAATTAATTGTAAATTCCTAAATTTAACCCAGTTATAGAAACAGCCCCATCAACGTTGGCCTCCTAATCTTTTGTGTGCATGTGTGTTGTGATAATCCCCTGGAGGTTTTACGCATCGTAATCAAGTGGCCAATTTTATTTTAGGCTGTAGAATTTGTCACCTTTTGTGAAAGAAGGCTTATGTGAAAGTGTGAAAAAATTGAAGAGGAAATCAGGAGCCGATGGTTGAATTTTTTGCTGCCCTGGTAATGTTATTTCGGGTGGGTACCTGTTTGCCTGCCCGAAAATCCTTATTGAACCCAGCATGCATACTTGAAGATCATTAACAAGAAATTATTTACCAAATTTCTTCTCCTCCCCCCCCCCCCCCCACCCAATATTCCATAAGAAATCCTGGCGAACAACCTTGTGGACCAACCACATGACTCCTACCTTTTCATAGACAACGCTGTTTTCTGTGTGGACCTTGAGAATGGTGTTCTTTGTCAAATTTGTAGTTAATCTGTAGAGACAAAAAAAGATGGAAGAATTAGGCCAAACAAAGAAGAAGGTCTGTCTCAGAAACATTGCAAAAAAGCTAAGTGCTGTGCTTTTTTTTTCTGCTTTTTTTTTTTTTTAGAAAATAGGCTATGTATGAGGTATGCAAATTTTAGATTTTTTTGTTGATTTTTTTGTTGTTGTTGTTGCTTTTCCAAGCTTACGGAGAACTTTTTAAAACTTTTTTTTTTTAAATTTAATTTTTTAAACTTTTTAAAAAAAAATTAAAATTTTTTTAAAAAAAAGAATTAAAAAAAGTTTTTTAGCCCCCAGCGCATAGACCTACGCGCCGTCGCTCATTTCACATACCAATGCGGGCGGGCTTCTGAGACAGACATTCTTCTTTTTTGGCCTTACCTAGATTAGTCGATCAAAAACGATGAAAGAAATAGTGTAAAAAAACAACATTTCACAAAAACGATTTGACATGGCCTAGCCTATATACTTGCATTATTGTTGGGCATCGCTTGATATTGCGGTGGATATCATTATTACTGAATAAACTCGTGCAATGATAATGTAAGTCAATAAATGCGTATGTGCTGTTTCAAGAGAAATGACACAAAATCAATGCATGCACGCTGATGTTGATATGTGAATAATGGCATGACCCCGCGGGGTGGCAGGGAGAGTGCTATTGTGAGCATATCAACATTTGGGCAAGTACATTGATTTTTCAATTTTTCGAGACACAAAACATATGGATGTATTGACCTAATTCATACAAAATTCACAATTTCAGCATAGTTTTAATCTATGTAATAACAAATAAAAACATGTTAACAAGTTTGATTACACCCGCAGTGAAAAATCGGCCGAAGCTGCGATGCCTGAACAACGAATCAAAACAAGTGTGTGGTGCGCGCATTAAACAGCACACAGGAAGTGCATTGAACTCTTTCAATGCACTCCATGTTTTTCAATTTCTTGCTTTCTGATTGGTTCGACACTACTAAGAGTGTATGAATCTCTTGCTACACTATGCCCAACGACTGCAGTATGAACGCCCGGGGCATTGATGGAACAACACTTTATAAATATCATTGCCGTCAAGAAGATATTTATCGCTTAGTGTGTTAATTTTATTGCCTTACATTGGCGTCACCTGCGGTAGTTGTTATCGTGACAGTGTCGAGTAATTATGGCACCACACTAATGGACGTCGGGATAATTGATGAACTCCCAAAGTAAAGATCTTTTACAGATAACACACAGAATAAATGTAATAAAGCTTTCCAAACGAACCCATTACATGTACATATAATGTAGATAAATCGTATCATTTTATGTAAGAAATTCTAAAATTGTGACAAATGGGTTTTGGACTAGGATCCCTACTAACATTACCAATGACAGTGACACCAAAAGCTCTCATGCATTTTACCACAATCCTAAAACATCGTCCGGGGTAGGGGAGGGGTGTCCTTTCCTCCCCCTTCCCCCTCCTCCTTTACAATTTTAAATGGTAGCAATAAGGCCTGAGATAACCTCTACAAAACTGACTAAGGCTTCATGTTCATACAAACAATGTTACCGTCATAAAGCCTGCAAACATCTTATCCAACCTTGCCCCCTTTCACCATCACCATTAGACAATCATCTTTGCCTGTCCCCTTATGGGGCCTCCCCCACCCCCACCTCACCCCTTTCATGCTTAATTCTGCGACTGGCACTACATCAATGGATTGATAGTTTTACAGGGAAAGTAGGACAAGTTGAAATAAATGTCACAGAGTTAATATATTTAAAAGCTTTCGTATATCGTGCCCTGCGGCAGTACAAGTCCCATTTCCAGCGAGGCATTCAAAGATTGTAGAGTTGAGACATTAGGTCATCAGAGTGCAGTCTGATAGTTGGTAATAGTCAGAACTAATTATAGAATCATATCAATGTTGTATTTCTCTTGAGAGAAGCGCTCTGAAGTCATCGCTGGTGATGTATGTACATTAATATTTCTCTTTTTCTCCCTAATGAGTAATAAAATTACTTCTCCAAGTAATAGCGGATTAAATGTCCTCCGTCACATCACATCCGCATTCCTAAAATAAATGGGCGCAGCTGAAGTGAATGCAATTATACCATTTAAAGGGGGACGGGACTATAAACCATTTCTTACGAATATTTTCTACTTTGACTTCACATGTTTACACATTACAATAGAGGTTATCGGTGTTTTGGATTTCAGAAAGAAGACACACCTGTTTCATGATATGTAGGCCCGGGGGGGGGGGGGGGGGGGGGCACTCATGTATAAAAGTTGTAATCATCCGTGTGAATCCACTCTCAATAGCTACCCTTAAAAACGTGGATTCTCAAAGTAGGAAAAAGTGACACTTAACAAGGATAATAGATCAACGAATCATACTCTTGGCAAAGGACATAGGTCCTAAAGAGTTTTAGACTGAACAAATATATGAAGTAATTGTGTGATTCAGTGCATTAAAAAAATTGTCTTGTAGACCTAGCCATTTTCGGCTACCTTTACAAAGATGACACATGACTATCGGCTCAAGCAATCCTTCGCACAAACTGCGAATTCATGTTGAAAAAGACACTTTGGTAGCATGGTTTATGCATCGATTCAGTTGAATGTAGAATATGTCAGGTTCGATTCCCCTTTGTAGTATGTTGCGCTTGGCTACATGGACAACCTCTATTTTTTAAGGATGCCTAGGGTCAGCCTATAAATTACTGAAAGGTCTTCCAAGCTAGGCATATAATTATTTTCATTTGTTGATCAAAATAGTAAATACTGCATATAATCCATCCAAGTACCTTAGTACATGAGCGAGAGGCCTTTTACAAGTTTGATTTGCACATGGGTGACAAAATGCATGATGTGCAAACACGTTATTGCTTCGTGAATTAATTGAGACGGTTAAATGTCAGCGGCTGTGTCGATTCAGCCCACACCACACTGTTAGATTAAGAAATTGATGACAGGCACGCCTCGTCTAAGAATAAACACAAAATAGTCAACTACGCTTCCGGTTTCAAGCTGTTGCCATGGCTACAACCTTATTATATTGCCACTTTGTAAACAGGGAAACCTGAATCTGGGGCATGCTGTTGCAATTACACCATTCATATTTCTTTGAATCATCTTGAATAAAATCAATATCATAAATTTAACAGCTATAGGTGTGACCAAAGGAGTTATTAACACTTTCTACGCGACTGCAGACGACAGTTCCAAAATTTTGCAAATATGAAAATCAAAATTATTGAATTTCATTACCATATTTGGAATCGCCTTGAGAAATGCATTACCCCCACTTTTTCGGATTTTTTTTTCAACATGGAAATTGACCAAAATATCCCACCGATACCCCCCGGGATTTGAACCACGGACCTCCAGCACCAAGCCAATCTCCATGCAACTACACCACGGCTGTCAAGGCTACTCGGCTCAGTATATTTGTCTCGTATATAGCATGGTCCATTTTTTCCTCAAAAACCTTCCACGCCGGGGTGGTACCAACTTGCGCAGTCGTGGTATTTTGGGGCATATGGTAGGGTTAGGGTTAACAAACATGCCTTGTATTGGTTCAGTAATTCTTGAGATAGACCTTGGAAGTTGGGAATGGTTTCTGAAAAATCTGTTTTGTATAATGGTAAAACCAATAGCCGCATGGAAAGGGTTTATAAACTCCTTGCTGTGACTCTATGTGACTAGCCAAACAAATTCATTTCAATTACCTACATGCAGTATGCAACACCAAAAGTATGAATAAAAGCCACTTGAATTGATTTTAGATGTCTGTGTCAGTGTTTGGTTAAGAGCGCAAGGATCAATTTCTTGGAATTGGGAGTGCTGATTGATCTGTATTGGCCTTGGTACAGGATTATTGGATTGCTAATGCATGCATCACCAACACATTATTATTCAAATGGTAGAGCCTACTGTATATTGATTCATTCAACAAGCTCGCTTAGGCAGAAACACACATGTTATATTTGAAATACATGTTTTTTAAATGTGAAATATACACACATAATTAAAATATTATGTGGGAGGCCTATTTTCTATGCGTTGATTTTACGATTGACTATGCCATTGTCGTCTGAGAGAAATATTGTGTGGTTTGGTTGACAATTATATAAACATAGCAGATAATAATTATAATGAAATACTTTTAATACTCAGTGAGGTATTAATCACCGATCCTTTGTCACTCCTTTTAACAATATAGAAAAAAGATCCCACTTTCCCCGCTTTTTCCTCAAGCTTTCCTCTACGTGTGTTTGGGCAAGAGCCCTTAATAACACCATATCAAAACAGGGTAAATAAAAAACAAAATAATATGGGCTGAAGATAAAGAAATACATATTTCATTTATTTGGTATTTTTTGTCAGGGGGGGGGGGGGGGGGGGGGGCTGAAGGTAAAGAAATACATATTTCATTTTATTTGGGGTGTTTTTTGTCGGGGGGGGGGGGGGGGGTTGGAGAATTTTGTTTCTTGCAGGGGAGGTGGGGAGAGAAATGAAAGCTCACATATCTGCTTTATAACTGAAATATCACATGGCAGATGATGGGAAATTTTACAGGAATTCAAAAGGAGAATAATCTTCTACAGACATCCCTAGGGATAAAAACAGTATCATTTGGAACATATCTGGAACAGCTAATTTCATCGTACTATATACTTGGTCTCAAATCATTTTTTGATGATGGTGTGTGCCACTGAACGCTTGTAACCCTTGAAACAGGGACGCATGTCTATGGATTTGCTAACACAAAATCATAAAATGTTATGCCTTATGTTTTGGGATTTCATTGCAAAAACTGACTCATTACCTTATGTGTGATGCAGCCCATCAAAAACAGGCATGAGAATGAAACAACTTGAACCCCCCCCCCCCTGAAAATGTGTGTGAAAACAGGCTAAAAATGCCAAAAACAGGCTGAAATTAAAAGGAAGTGTGGAAATTTGGACCAAAAATGTAGGAATTCCTACATAAAATCTGAATGCCTCTATCAATTTTGTGTCATTTCAATATAAAGCTTAAAAAATGCTCAGAGAGAGGGCACACATAATAAACTCAAAATTGATTTCACATGCAAAGCCCCCCCCCCCCCTCCTTTTGACGTGCTGTATCACATTATACGAGCCTCTCCCCCGCCCCCCCCCCCCCCCCCCCCCCCCCCCCCCCAACCCACCCGGTCTTATTGCATACAAGAAATTATCCTGTATTTTGACATTGTAATCCAGTATCTCTATTGTCGTTTTGATACAATGCAAGCACAGATGATGTTGCAAGTGTGGCTTTACAAGTTCTACAATATAGAATACCATGACTAAAACTTTGGATCTTAACTTATTTGCAGCAAGGAAAAAGTCATAATTACACATCCACCCACACATCCCCAATGGACATCGTAAGTATAAGGAAAGTTTAAAGAATCTGTTATGTTTATACATGTATGCAGTATGCTGATCAAGTTTGTAACGAAACTGTAAACAAAAATTTATTGTCATGAATAATTCTATGTAAACATAGACGGCATTAAGTAGGCTTAGTTGATACCCCGGGATCAAGTTGTAACTATTTACTGTAAACCAAATTTGTTGTCATGAATAATTCTATATCAACATGGCATTAGGTACAGGTTGCTTAGGTTTAAGATCAGTTTACCTCACGGTTCAGAGGTTTCAAGGCTGTTTATTCTTTTACGTTGTATACACATTTCTGTTTTGTTTGTAATGCTTTATGCTTTTTAACCTAAAAATTTGTGTTTGTGTTTATAATCATAAGTAATTTTGTGTTGTGTTTTAATCAAAAGCAAAACAGATAATATGACAACGTACAATTTCATCATTTAACTTAAGTGAATCTACACAAATCTGATTTCTTCCTTCCCTCGTAAAATTATGCGAGTACTTAAACGTGAGTGTTATACAGCTTTTTACCAGAAATTCAATCAGTGTAAACCTACTTATACCATCATGTCACACCTGCATAGAAAAGGCCAAACAAAGGGTTGTTTGCTCAAACACGCCTAACCCATAAATCTCCACATGTCTTGCCCTTTTTTCTTTTTTTTAAAGATATTTTTCAGGTAAAAAATGTATGTTTTTAATGATATATTTATCTGAAGTTGCCAATAGATAAACAAACTGTCCTATACTTTATTTATACAAACAAACAAAGGGTTGTTTGCCCAAACACAACTGACCCATAAAATCTTGCCTTGCCCATTTTTCTTTTTTTTAAAGATATTTTTTCTGGTAAAAAATGTATGTATTTAATTTAATGATATTTTAATCTGAAGCTGCCAAATAGATGAACAAACTGTCCATATACTTTATTTATACCCAATATCCTACCTTGTAAACACCAAGGGAGGTGCAAATTCAAGCTTCCAGCAAAAACAGGATCAAACATGGTCTGAGGGTTTGTACTTTTCTTTTTTTTGTATATAAAGAGCAAATGTGAACAATAGCCTAACAGACATTAACAAAGTTAATGAACTGAGTGATTACAAATCAAACAGGTAACTCTCAACAGAGAGCTCTGATGGGCCAATCAATTGGTTCACTGCAACTCAGAAAATATCAAAAATACAAGTAAACACAATTGGGCAAGTAAAAAAGCCAATGAAAGTGGCGTGGGACAGGAATAGGATAAACACCCAAACATAGCTCGAATAACATCAAAAAATAAGAAGAAAATAAAATCTGGAGGTCATTGATACATCGAGAGAGCTTAGCCAACATACTCTGAAGAGTTGGAGAGAAAGTGTCTGTTAACACGACATTTAAAAGATTGTAGTCCTTCCTCTTGGATGTTGCCAACAACATTGACTGGAAGACTGTTCCACAGTGGAACAGCTGTATGGATGAAACTTCTGTCTACTACGGGCTGCAAGCCTGTCACCTTGCATTCAACACACATGATGCTTTCACTGAGATTTTAGACTTTTCACATTTTTTTGAATGGTGCTATTAAAACAAATACATAAGAACAAGGTAATCGACCGACCGACACAGATGATTTTTTCCTTATTTGGACAAACAAAGCCTCTTTCTGGGCCTAACTGAGGTATTTAGTTTCGCAAATTTGACCTCTTCAAAAGAAGCAAACTTAGCTACATTGATTAAGTAGTTTGACTAAATATAATAATTGTGGCTTTCAGGATTTTATATTAAAACATCTCTGAATGAAGTAAAAAGCTTGCAGTAGCGGATTGTGCAGATTATGAACGGTATTGCATTTTTCAATTAAATAAATTTGCTAGCATAGAATATAACTGTTGCCAAGACAACTGGCTCTCGCAAACTTTTACAAATCACAGATCACATAATTGATCATAATGCCTATTTATACATCACGTCTTACAATGACATCGGGGCTTGGAAAACATATAATTTTATGGAAAGATAGCACACATGTATTTATTTAAATTAAAGAGGTTTCTATAAAAGTAATGCACAAAATTGTAAATTTTGATTTGTAAAGTGTATTGTCATGTGTTTGAATTCGGTCAATACATGCATATGTTTTGATTCTCAATTTCGCTTAGAAAAATCAATGCACTTGCACAAATGTAGATCTATATGCTCACAATAGCACATCAACATCAGCGCGCGTGCATTGATTTGTCCAACTTCTCTCTAAAACAACACATACACAATTATTGACCTATAATTCTTTGCATGCAAACAAATTTAAAATATGGATTTCTTTTTTTTTGATTTTTTTTTTTGGGGGGGGGGGGGTAAAAGTGACACCATGAAATGAGATCTAAAAGAGCTAAACACATGTCTTGTGACACCCCTGAGATGGGAGTCGAGCCCCCGCCATACAAAAACAGAGTGTTATCTCCCAGACTTGCTGCGTAATTTCACATGGCAAACTGAACCTATCAATTTGATATGTACTATTTTTAAATGTAATGACAATTTGTTTTATCCCTCATCATATATCATATGATATATCGTTCATTGCCAGCTAATCATCAGTGAGTTTAAAAATATCCTTCATTCATGAACAATCAAATTGTATTCCATGTATTCCCATACCTTGCGTACAGCTGCTCTCCCTTGATATAGGGTTCCGTCTCTCGACTCATGGGAAAAGTACAGTCATCAAGCCGGAATCTATACAGAGCGTTATCGTCTTTAAATAAGTATTTGTCGTCCGTTACTGAAGAAATATAAAAGAGGAAATGAATACAAAATGGTGATTAATTATTGCTATCAGGCACAATATTTATACACATTTAGTCACATGTATGCAACTAAAGGGGTATGAACTCTCAGGCATAGCCTCCGTAAAACTGCTGATATCCTTCATAATTCATTTAATCTATTTAAAAGTATACATTTTCTTGAAGAAGGAGTTCAATGAATCCAACCACGAACATGAAATTGACCATTTTTGAGAAAATTATAAAAAACACGTTTTTTGACCATTTTAGGTTTTGTCAAAATCACTAAAAATGCATTTTGTCAAATTTTTGTCGTCCTAGTTTTATTATAATCTCAATAAAATTCTGTAGGAGTGGGGGTTTATTTTATATTATCTGATTTATTTTTTGAATTATTGGCAAAAAAAATGTGATTTTTTTTAACCTCAATTTTTGGCACTTTTTGGTCAATAATTCCTAAAATAAATCATATTCAAAACAAAACAAAAAGCCCTCCTACTCCTAGAGAGTTTATTAAGATGAATTTGGTGCAATTTCAGCATTTTCAACCAAAAACTGAATTTGCTACAAATGCAGCACATTTTGAGCCAAAAAAGTGATTTTTGGGTCAAAATTTAAAAATCTGTTTTTCTGGTGAATTTGGATACCAAAAATGGATTCTCTGACTCATTTCCTTTCCAAAATCTACTTTTTTATATATCATATTAATAGTTCAAAAGTTACAGCGCTTGATGTCATGTTGTTAGGGTTGACAGCCCCCCCCCCCCCCCCCCCACCCCCCCCCCCCCCCCCCTTAACCCATGGTAGAAGATGTGTCACTTTGCTATAAATAGTGGTTTTCTTCTTTTCTTAGAATCAACCCCTGTCAACACAATCAGTCAGGATATAAATATCATGGTACATGTATGCTACAATCGGTCTACAATCCTCCATTTTTGTTCTTCGAACTTGTTGAATACAGGGGGGAGGGGGGGGGGGGGGGGTGAATACCCAAAACTTACTTGTTTGAAAGCATTTGACATCCATTAAAAGTGACCTACTGACCTATAAGTTTCTGTTATCTCCACTTACTAGTATCAAGTGAAATAACAATGGACTACTTCAAAGAACTTCCTTAAATCTAGGACTTTGTAGTCCACATTATGTCACTCGCACTGCATTCACTTTATTTTGCTAGGTAGTAGCCTAGCACTAGCAGTAGCAGCCCTACATATAGGGTCAGATGTTTGTCAAATTGTCATTGGATTGAAAGAATCCAATGATATTTATACGCAGCGATGGAAATACCCACATTTCTTTCCACCGGGGTAGACAGTCTCGAATAGACCAACCCTGGGTGGATAGGGTATAGGGTTAGGTTAGGGTTAGAAACAGTCCCTGGTTGGAAAGTTCCGAGGGTGGACAGTCCCAAATTTGTTTTAGAATGATCAGGATAGTCCTGGGTAAGGCTGTGAATGCACGGGTAGTTTCGTACCCGGGTACCCGACCCGTTTTTCGGGCGGGTACCCGGGTACCCGAAAATAGAAACTAAAAAAAACACTTTTTTTTTTAAAGTACAAATTTGTCCCCAAAATGACACATGATGGGGTCAATAGAGGTCATTTGGGACACATTTGTACTAAAATACAAAAAATAAAATTGTAAAAAAACATTCGGGTACCCAATTTGGTACCCGGAATAGCGGGCGGGTACCCGGGTATAAGTCACAGCCTTAGTCCAGGGGTTGTTTCAGAATGATCCATCCTTGTTTCCTCCTCCCCGACCACAAACCCCGAGTGTTATCCCTAACCCCGGTTTAGGATTTTTGACCGGGATCACAATTTTCGAGGAAAAAACACCAACTAAATCTCCGGGAACCTGCCGGGATTCGATCCGGGGACCCTCCGTTCTCGAGCCCCACCTTCCTAACACTAAGCCACGGCCCTCAGCTACACATTCGTGCAGTATACTGCACTCATTATATAGGCTCGGTTGACTACGTCATCGAAAACCGACGGCGCATGCGTTTGGAGAGGGACTTTGGATTAGCATTTTTTAGCACTCAGGGGGGTTAGGGTTAACATATAATTGAGAATGAATTTATAGTTTCAAGGTGTTTTTTTTAAACAGTATTATGCGGTTTATTCTGTGAGGGCGCTCTGTTGTAGTCCACCCAGGGTTGATCAACCCCGGGACTGTCTACCCTGTGACTGTCTACCCCGGGTGGAAAGTCATGTGGGTATTTCCATCGATGCATATATATACAAATCATTTTGCAAGGGGTTCTTCTCTATTCAATCAATGTGTTAAAAAAAAAATCTTCGAGAATCAACTTGGGATTCTGGCAACTCTACTGGAAAGAAGATTCTTGGATTATTAACGTTTACACCAAGCAATATTTATATCAGTTTCGCTTCAACATTTTGTAAACACAATTATGAAAACATGAAACCAATGGCAAGCCTGGACAAAATGAGGAAATTGGGAAGCTCCTTTGCCAGGAAATTTTGCTCTTCCATAAAGAAACACAAGAAATAGTGGGACATTTTCCATTTTGGAGGGAAATTTTGGTTAGCTTGCCGGGAAATCAACATTTTTTCAAGGTCTGACCAATGGGATATGTTTTTAATTCAACAAAAGATCGGAGTTATTTAATAAATATATAAATTATCTTGTCTCTTTTACAATGGTCCCAACTGTTGCAATGCTCCCTTGAACTTCACTTGCCATGGCCGATTGACCTAAACATAGTGTACATTTTACCTTTTATGAAGTCATTGACATTTTTCATCAAATGTGATATCACGTTCATTGTTTGTTACCATGGTTTTAACAATAGCAATGGATGTTGTGCCCTATCTATATCAGACAGGTCACATATTTGTGGCATGCGTGTGATCAGCTAACCTTCATTCATACCATAATAATTAATAGGCATAACTATCCGTGGATGTAATTACATTTTGCAATGGAGTAAGGCCTAAAAAAAAGGTGTTTGATTGGCCTTACATGACAAAAACAAATTGGGTCATGTCCGGTCAGGGTATTTCTTTTTTCTTTTTCTTTTAAATCACCTGCTTTGGGACTTACAATAGCCGAAAATGAAAGCAAACAGTCAAAAACATTAATACATTCAATTTTTATATATTTTTATATTTTTTATTTTATTTTTTCCTTCCCTCAAAAAAATAATAATTCAGGGTCGGCGATGTATTTAGGGTCAGTCGGGTTTAGGCCAATCAAACCTTTTTTTTAAGGCCTAAAATGGATAATTCATAAGTTTATGCATTCCATTGAATCGCTAAATGTGAATGATACAACCCATTAAATTCAATGTGGAGTGTTGTGGACCAACAAATTAACAATCTTTGTATTATCAACAATTTATAGGAGAAGTATTGAATCAAATTCAACAACATTGTGCTTGACACTGTCTTTTAAACTATCATTTTTTTCTTTCTGTTAGGCAACAGAGGAAAAAAAAAAAGAAAACCCTGTTGTACGGACCTAACCAACTCATGTTTTAGAAATTAGTG
>CM069443.1:73252672-73275360 GCA_035610835.1 Ophiura sarsii | reverse complement strand
GCAATGGGGTTGTCAAGCATGGTCTAGCAGCATCCAGGGTCCAGGCTATCGGGCTAGGCAAAGAGTTGGTGGAGTGTGATGTCATCAGACATGGTTAGTTTATAGTTATCATAAAGCACTTTAGGGGTCGTCCAAAATTATCGCCATTTTCACTTGCGTACAGAGCGTATGTAACTTTTTACCTCCCTCCCCCCTCCCCTCGAGTTACGTACGCAAATTTTATTTTTATTTTGTACTATAAAAAAAAAATCCCGCCTCTCAAGATTGCCATTTAAGTTATGTACGGTTGGGGTATATTTCGACCCCTCCCTCCCCCCTCTTATGTACGCTTTGTACGTAACTGAAAATGGCGAAAATTATGGACGACCCCTTAATATCATAAGGCAATTTTATTTTGTGTTGCCCCTCAGTGGTCAACCCTAAAATCTCACAAATCAGGGTTGCAATTTCTTTTTTTTAAGATTTAAATGTTGTCGAAGTTGTCATAATAGTACTATTATCTGCTTGAAATGAATAAGTTTGCTTGAATAGATTGTTTTTAAACTATTATCACACTAGAAACATTAGTCAAATTGACATTTACCACTTTTGTCTTGTCATAAACCACTGTCTGTCAGTAATTTGTCAGCCAAAAAAAGAAGAAGAAAAAAGGGAAATCGACCGATTCGACTTCAAGATTTTATTTTTGCCTAATGAATTGTAATCCCAGCTCCTTTGGACCCAGCCCAGGCATAGCGCAGACTTGATCAGGGAATTAATTTCAGTTACTGATACAAATTGTAGTCGTGGCTAAACGCCCCAGTAGGATGGGTAGCTGAAGTCCTCAAACAAAAAGTTTGGAAATTGTTTCCAATTGCCAATTTTTCTTACATTTCTTGATATATTCATATTGTGTTTAAATACATCAATGATTTTTTGATTTTTTATTCGGCGAAATCGACATCAACAATACAACAATACAACAATAATCAAGTACATAATAATAGCATATATCATCACAATATTCAGACAACCAAGTCGATAAGCCAGGATAGCCCATAGAGTTGACTGGATATGCCAACTTAAAAGCTGATGTGTCCCTCTTTATACAAATAGCCAGTGTTCATGCTGAAGAGCATGGAGAGATCTAAATCTGAAAGTCAACAGTGCATCACTCTATATACTATACTGTCACATAATAGTTGTCAATGTAACACTTCATTGAACAGACGACATAGTTGGTTTTTAGCACGAAATAGTGGTCAATTTGGGTCAATTTGGCATATTTTGAATGAGACGAGTGATTGCTACAAATGAGATGAGGTATCATTGGAAAGAGGAACACATCCGCTTGTCAGAACTTCAGTTTCCAAATGTGAAGTCCTACTTTACAGTTTATGTAAGACCTGTCATCACAAAATGAGAGTTAAGTCTGAAAATTTTATTTTCAGGTTTGTCCGTTTATTCAAAATGCTCAAGGGACAAGCTTTAAAATGATACGCAACATGACACAATTGATCAATGTTTTCCCTGTCAAGAATCAAATTGAAGTTGCAAATCTCCTTTGTTATTGTATTGACTTTTGGCATGTTCATTGGACCATATCTCCTAATGCATACTGGTGACTTGCGCTCATTACTAGTATTGGTAACAGGTCTCATATGCTAATAAAAGAATGTAATGTTTGGCTAGTGGGAGCAGCTTTCTCAGTATTCCAGGGTCCCATGTTTATCCACTGATGTTTCTAATGTACATTAGTCTAGACCTTTAATATTCCGTCATATGACATTTTCATCCATCTTTATTTTATGTTCAATAACCAAAACCTTTGTGGAAAAAAATAATGAGCTCATTTGTAACCGAGGCGCACATATAGATGTATTTTAGAAATAACTTTAAATGTTGAATTTGACAACATATGGTATTTTTTTACAAATTGATAATAGTGCAAAATGTTAATAATAAAAAAACACTTAAAGATGTTCACTTCAAATGGGTACAAGGTCCATGAACCACCTTATATCCATAGGAATGTAGGTACGTTGACAATTGTTGATAACGCTTTCAAAGGGAATTTAAAGTATGTTCAGCTTTTAGTATTTATAGACAGTTAGAAGGGTGTTTACTGTTTATCAATGGAAGAATGACAAGCCAATATATATATATGTACCGTACACTAAAGATGAGTTGATCTCAATGAATCGGCCATTGAAAACACTCAATGAAGATCTACATAATCTTACAACATGATAGTTATGAGTGTCACTATTTAGAATATTTCTAATTATTTTTTTCTTCAAAAAGAGCACTCAATAGCAAATGGTCAAACTGAAGACATTGCACAAATTAAGTACTGTAAAATTGAAATTTTTCGCGCTTTGCCCATTGTGAAATTGTGCTTGTTTTTATTTTTACGATTTTGAGCTTCCTTTCATACTCATAGACCTTGATACAAAATGAATATATTTGCACATTGTTATTGTGGCGCTTGCTGGTTTTGGCGCGAAAAGCGCAAAAATAAATGAAGCGAAAAATTTCCACTTATACAGTAATCTGAATGTTGAAGCTTTCTACACATGCCCCTTAAGTACTTACACTTACCAGGGGTGTTTTGGGAAATAAAAAAGAGGCGGTACTGTGATCGTGAGAAACGGACAGAACAAAATTAGCTGATGCTGGGGCTTGAACCTGCACCACCGAAGTGGGAATCGAGTCACTTAATCAACTAGCCACCAGTTCGTCGCATTCCTGAGAACTAAGCCTGTCTCTGTGTAGCATAGCATGATAAAGATATAGTTTAATCAGTTCCAAATGGGCGAAGCCGCATTACAGCAGCAAATGAATACAAACCCAGCGGGCAAAATGATGTTGTATCAACGTTGAACAATCGTTGAATTAATATTGTATTTGGAAGTTTGGACCAACCATAGATTTCAACGTTGATTCAACATCATATTTCAACGTTGATTCAATGTTGAATTTTGGTCACGTAGTTGAAATTTGGTTGATATACCAACCAAATTGCAACTACGTAACCAGAATTCAACGTTGAAATATGATGTTGAATTGACATAAAAATCTGATAGAAAATGTGTTGATTTCTTCCTAAAAATATACTTTGTGAAGCTTTTGTCGCACATTTGTATCTCTCGGCAACCAGGGAATGGTGGTGTGATGTGTGGTGTGGGGGGGGGGGGGGGGGGGGGGTTGCAGGGGCATTGACTCTTTGATGTTTATGTTCTTGCACAGTGATATACATTTATTTAGTGAACAATTACTTACCTTTTTTAAAACCAGTGAGAAAATATCCATATATATCAATATACATTCCATGGTGTTAAATTAATGCATCGACTTAATTCAAATAAAATAATGTGTTTAAATTAATAAAAGGTGCAAATTAGCTCATTAGCATAATTGAAATGGTTCAAACAGGCACCGGTGCTAATTTTTGGTACCATTGCAATTATGCTAATGAGCGATTTGCGCAATTTACTCGGCTAATACAAGGCCAAGTAAAATATACAAATTGGCTCCAGACGGATTTTTGGAAACATGATTTTTACAAGTCCATTCAACATTGTTACTTCAACAAACCACAAAGAATGTAGTTGAAAAGCACCAACGCAACCATATTTCAACGTTGAAATATGGTTGAGTGCCCGCTGGGAGAGGATAGGGGCGCGCATTAAAGCAACACCGTTCTGTGCATCATATGCGTGAATCTTGCATGTGGTCAAAACTGTGCGTGTGACCATAATCACTCTCGTACGCCGGGATTACTTTTGCGTGCGGAGAGATCAAAACCAAATATTTCTCGCCAATTTGGAACTGATTAAACTATAGCAACACAGCGCTGCCATGATAATCTGCGTTAATAGAAGGGTAAGGGTAAATAATAAATGTATAAGGCCAAATTAAAATAAAAACTAGTTTCTTGTCAATAAAAAATGTATAACTACTTTTCTATCCCACCAACAGTAACTATGGAACACCATTTCAAGGATGAGAGGGCGCTGTTCCAGTTCCACCCCAACATGGCGTTGTTGAAGATCATGGATCTATTTGAGTTGGACGAGAGACCGCGCAGCCTTACGCATCAAGACAGTCCTAATATGAGAAGACACAGCTCGCCGCGGAACTCGCCGATCAGAACGCCGAGGTCGATAGGTAAATATTTATAGTTTTCCTTTTTTTTTGTTTTTTGAAACATACAAGGGTGAGTAAGAACAATCTAGACTCAAATTTAAAAATCCACCAGAATCATATATAGCAATAATCAAAGTACGAGGGGACATCAACAAGTTTTTGAAATCACCCAGAATTGAAG
Source organism: Ophiura sarsii (assembly GCA_035610835.1). Taxonomy (NCBI): domain Eukaryota; kingdom Metazoa; phylum Echinodermata; class Ophiuroidea; order Amphilepidida; family Ophiuridae; genus Ophiura; species Ophiura sarsii. The sequence goes on along the minus strand of CM069443.1, from coordinate 73,271,051 downwards.
GAGCTATATCGATGACATTTTGTCAGTGTAATCACTGGTCCATGGTGCCAAATTTGGTCTCATAAGTATGTTTACTTTTTATACAGGTGGCGCTAGATGCCAAGGCCATGTAAATCAATGACGTCTTCCAACGGTGATGTGTACATGGTAAATGATAATGGTACAATAACTGATCCTTGTGGGACGCCTTCTTTAGAGCAGTATGAGGCTTAGAAATTGTGTCATTTGTCACTTATATATAGGTCTCAATTTATCTCTGTAAATGACAAAATTTCTAAGCCTTCTAAGCCTCATACTCCTCTTGAAGATATCCCACAAGGATCAGTTATTGGACCATTATCATTTACCATGTACACAGCACCGTTGGAAGATGTCGTTGATTTATATGGCCTTGGCATCTAGCGCCACCTGTATAAAAAGTAAACATACTTATGAGACCAACATTTGCACCATAATGTTTATAAGGACTAGTGATTACACTGACAAAATTTTATCGATATAGCTCCTTCACTTCTGGGTGATTTAAACAAAAATTGATTCCCCCTCCTAAGTGCAAATGAATGTATGAAGTCTGTTTTGATTATATATTTGGTAAATATTCTACATGTATATTATGTGTATCAATTTGACCATTTTGAAGAAAAGCATTATTAGAAGAGAAAATGCACCATCACCCTGACCACAGATTTATAAAGTTCAACACATTTAAAGTGACTGCATTGCAAAGTTATCATTTTCATAACAATTAATTTGTAGTTAATTGCAGGGAAGATATGGGTAATGTATTTAATTGCCTCTAATTTAAAAAAAAATATTGATTTAAACAAAACATTTTTGAAATGAGATAACTTTCCAAATGTGGTTTCAATACATTCCCATACTGATCAAACTTTTTGCCTGGTACAGAGCTGCATTCTTTCAGTAAATCCTATATTTATATGAACATCGGTGTTTGTAGAGTTAAAACTGAGGTTTGTTGACTAGACCTTTTGGTCTCAGATTCTTTGAAGTGTATCCTTGACATATTTACAATCTAAAAGGATTTCAGCTTGATAAATTACTATAGGCTCGTAAAAGAGATTTCTTCAATATCTAGTCAACAGTCAGTTCTGGTGAAAATATCCCTAATTTGTTTCAAAATTTGCAGTGGGTGGCATTTGGCAAATTATTTTCCAATTTAAAAGAAAATATTGGTTGTTCGTGTCGTTAGAACACCTTGGCCTTATGGTTATACCATTATTAGAATGGTGGATGTCATCGGTGATAATGCAATTGTACGCTTTTAATCATTTTAACCCTAACCTTCCCCGAGGCCACAACAAATAGCTGCTGTACCATGTGCTTGACAGGTCTTATCTCATGGCACAACCCAGCGAGCTATCAAACGTTCTCGAAAAAGTTAACGTTTTCAAGTTCCCTCGTTAGCGCAATGAGTTATGTGTCCGACTTCCATGACCCGGGTTTCTGGCGAAGAGTGATCTTTCCCAAACAATTTGACCCGTTTTTCTCCCCTGATAGTTTAATTGTCAAAACCCCGCTTAGGGAGTTAGGGTTAACAAACACCTTTCTTCATGTTCCGTTAAAAGCACTTCATCAAAATGCCTAATCTTCTATATCCCATTTCTATTTCAGATATCACATTGGGTCCTACATTTAACTTGGAGCCACCGCTCAGCGGCGACGAAAACCGTAACGTCAGTAAATCCAGCAGTCCCAGCTCCGACACAAGCTCACCGTTAGTTTCCAGGGTCAGGACAATATCAGGGTCAAGGTCACCTGTCTTGGGTCGGGTCAACTCGGATGAGGAATATTTGGTTACGCAGACAGTGAAAGTAAGTACAGACATATTTAGTCATTTTCAACGAAAAATATGGGGTAAAAAAGCCCTACTGACTGACCGGACCATAGAGGTCCGTTTGCCCCTCACAACAGGGTTTTGTTTTATTTTGCCTAATGGTATGATATTGATCAACTGCCGATAAAGCACAAGGCTCGCGTAGCGCACTCTGAATTGTATGTTTGATGGTCAGTATGCCAAAATAATGCACACATGGCTCGCGTGGCGCACTCTGAATTGTATGATTGATGCGTCAGTATGCCAAAATAATGCACACAAGGCTCGCGTGGCGCACTCTGAATTGTATGCTTGACGCGTCAGTATGCCAAAATAATGCACACATGGCTCACGTGGCGCACTCTGAATTGTATGCTTGACGCGTCAGTATGCCAAAATAATGCACACAAGGCTCACATGGCGCACTCTGAATTGTATGCTTGACGCGTCAGTATGCCAAAATAATGCACACATGGCTCACGTGGCGCACTCTGAATTGTATGCTTGACGCGTCAGTATGCCAAAATAATGCACACAAGGCTCGCGTGGCGCACTCTGAATCGTATGTGTGACTTGTCAATATGCCAAAATAATATGTGTATGCGCAGGTTATTTTGCGCTCTGAGAGATAAAAACAGCATAATCCTCCCCAATTTGGAACTGATTAAATTATGACTTCTAGCCTACTATTAATGCAATAATATTGCTGTTTTTGCTACAGATAACCGGTGATTCGGTCGGCTTTGGTTTTGTCGTCCGAGGTGAAGGTCCATCCTATGTACACACATTAGATCCAGCCAGCCCAGCAGCAATGGCAGGACTTAAGGTGGGTGTAAAGAAGTAAAAATGAGACTCCTTTTATTGCCACATGTTTAATTCATGCCACCACAAGTTGGGCGATGATGACACAGCGTGTATTCACTTGGAGAATAAAGGTATTGTTTTTAGAGCGTACCAGTGTTATATTGTGTGACATAAATGCAGCTGGTAGTATTATTTTAAGTGGAACAACAACGCCGCAGGATCCACAAACATTCCATCCAATCCTATGCGGTAAGTACACCATGCGTCGGCGTATTGCGCCGCATAAGCACGAAGGGAAATCACGGTAAGACGCACTGCAGAAATGCGCTTTATGGGACAAAACTAAAGTTACCATGCACTGCCCGAGAGTGGTCATGTTAATTAATGTACGCCATGTTATATATTGTCTCATGTAAACGTCACCAATTTTTTCTGAGAACCAATGAGAATTGCTTAAACAATTTTGGCTGTTTAAGAATGAATTATAATGCAAGGGTATCAACAACACACTGGCTTTTGTATCCTTGTGATTGGAGAAGAATATGCTGCGTTTATCACTGTAGTTCAATCAGTTCCAAATTGGTGAGAAATATTCGTTTTTTTAGCTTTCCGTGCTCAAAATGAATCCAAGTATACTGAGGCGAACATGACTACACGCACGGATTTGGGCCGCTAGAACGCGTCACGCATATGATGAACAGTACGTTTGTTACCTATGCGCACCCACGTCCTTCTGTATTCATTCTCTGCTGCAAGGAGGCTTTGCTAATTTGGAACTGATCAAATTATAGATCATGCTCTGGATTACCTACCAACTTTCCCAGCTGACACAGAGTATACCACCTTGCCTTATATGGTATCTTAAGTAGTTTACTCTCAGAAAACCGAATGTTTGCTGAAATGGAAACAATAAATTGTGCCCTCAAATTTGTGCACCCGAAAAATGGCATGATTCACTGGCTTCATTCAGCATGCCAATGGGCTCCTAGTACAAACAGTTGTTATGTGAACAGAGTCGAGCTAATGGCATTTTACACTTTTGTGTTATAAAATACATTCACATGTGAAATTGTGAGATAGGCTTTTACGACGGGTATTCATAATATTAGTTAAAAGTTTAATGGGTTCGCCGTCGGACAAGTTTTAATCTGTCAAGCTTTCGTCAATATTAGCTCTGACTTTTTCAGGACCAAATTATTATAATATTAAACAAAACATAGAGATTGCCACTTCTCTTGTTATCATCATTTGGGCTGCCCCTTGCCCGATGATTTGAGAGTAGGTGCCCTTTCCTTCTTTTGAAAGAATTGGTGGCTCTGAAAAGAGCCGTTCAGATGGATTGCCGCTTCCACTGAACAGAGATGGTGGCTCTGAAAATAGCTCTACACGTAGGTTGCCACTGGCCTACTATATAAACATTTGGTTCTGAAAGAACCTCTAGAGGACTGCCCCTTGACCAATGGAAATAACGTAAAGACTGCCCCATGTCTACTACAGACTACAATAAGTAGTAACGCACAGTAGTGCGGTCACTGATCTGTAAAGATCGCTTGACGATCTTGGGGCAGTCTCTACGTTAATTCCATTGGTCAAGGGGCAGTCCTTTGGAGGTTCTTTTAGAACCAAATTTTAATCATGAGATATTTTCAGACAAATAGAAATATGCTTAATTTGAAAATTCATTGGTAGAATTTCATTGAACATTGCAAGAAATCAGGTGGATTTGTGCATAAAACGGATAAGGTCCAACGTAAGATAACAATTAAACACTTTTTGAGAATCTGTGTTGATTTCTGGAAATTATGTCGGTGAAAATCTCTGTGAGCTTGGATTCTGTCCAAACTATTCCAACATTGAATTGAAATCCTTTTTAACCACACCACAATATTTCTAACCTCTTGTTGGTTTGTTTTTCTACACAGGAAAAGCAGTTTATCGCGTCGGTGAATGGTGAAGATGTACTGAGAAAGAAACATCAAGATGTAGCGCTTATTATCTTAAAGAATCCCTATCACCTCACTCTAGAAGTACTGGATCACAATCCATTTCTGTTGCAGACTACGTGATAAAAGGAGGGGTCAATACAATGGGGGTAGCTCAGCTTGGCCTGATTGTATTAGCATAGCATAAGTATGGTGTAATATGGTGCAAAAGGGTGATGTGTACATGTGCTGCAAATGATGGGGGTGTAGTTGCTCTCAGGCTATTACAGCAGAAGTACTGGATTGTATGTAATCCATATCTTTTGCAGACTATGTGATAGGACGATCAGAGCCTCGCGGTGTCATCGGGATAGCTCAGCTACGCTTCAAGTTCACGGTGTATAAGCATAGAATAAATATCCTGCAATGGTATGAAACAAGTGTGTGATGCATACAATTACTGCAAATGATGGGGTGTAGTTGCACTCAGGCTATTACAGTAGAAGTACTGGATTGTATGTAATCCATATCTTTTGCAGACTATGTGATAGGACGATCAGAGCGTCGCGGTGTCATCGGGATAGCTCAGCTAAGCTTCAAGTTCACGGTGTAAGCATAGAATAAGTATCCTGCAATGGTATAAAACAAATGATGGGGTGTAGTTGCACTCAGGCTATCTATCCCCTTACAGTAGAAGTGCCAAGATTGTAATCCATATCTTTTGCAGACTATGTGATAAGACGAGAGCCTCACTGTGTCATCGGAATAGCTCAGCTAAGCTAAGTTATGAAATACGTGGGTGATGCATACAAGTACTGCAAATGATGGGGTGTAGTTGCACTTAGGCTATATATCCCCTTACAGTGGAAGTACCAGATTGTAATTCATATCTTTTGCAGACTATGTGATAAGACGAGAGCCTCACTGTGTCATCGGGATAGCTCAGCTAAGCTTCAAGTTATGAAATAAGGCAGGTGATACATACAAGTGCTGCAAATGATGGGGTGCAGTTGAACTCAGGCTATCCCCTTACAGTGGAAGGGCCTGATTGTAATCCATACCTTTTGCAGACTCATGATACGACAAATCCATCACTACATCGAGCTAGATACGGTAGTTAACGTGAAGGCAGCAGCATTAGTACAGTGCTACGGTATGACACAAGTGATCAATGACGGACGCATAAGCACTACGAACAACAAGAGTCTTATTGTGCCAATGATTGGAGGTTGTATAATAGCTATCACAGGTGCGCTAACAGAGTGGCTTCAGTACTTAACTGCCAGTCAGTGGATGTGTTCAGCCAATGGTCCAGCGAGTCTGGTTGCTGATATGACTTCTCTACACCTGCTTGCAAATCAATTCAGATGATTAGTTGTTTTGACAACAGCTGCATGAATCTGAAGACCTATTGGATCCCATTTCCACTGGAAAAAAAGTCATCCAATTTCATATCCATACATGATGTGTACCGTCAAGGCGAAAGAGTGCAGTTGTCTCCCAGAGAATAAGTTGAGATTTTATTACCTGCTAAAGGAGCTTTTGAAATGCTTTAAAATGACACCTTTGTAGTAAAGATTGGACATGCCTTTCTGATGTTATGAATAATAAATATTTGTAAAAATTTGCTTTATTTTCTTTGTTTTACCATGCCTAATTCCATCAATATCTTAAAATGCATTCTACCGACAACTGCACCCTTTTGCCATGACGGTACACATATAGAAACGGATTCATAATCGATTCATCATTTCTGTAAAAGTGGTCATTTTCCAGCCATTAATTTTTCACGCTTTGCAGATTTTCAACTGTTTTGTGTGTTTTTGAATTCACAATTGTGTGTAGTTTCATCAAATAGACCTATATATGCAAAAGAAATATATTTGTGTTTTATTATTTTTATGGTAGCTGGGTCGAGTGCGAAAAATTGTGAAAATAAATGTAGCGCGAAAATTTCCACTTTTACAGTAGTTTGGAATGTACGCACAGAAGTAAATATGAAGTAGCGAAGGCGATGAGTGGAAGGCCACGTTTGTTGTGTATATATTGCTATACAGTAGAAACAAGAGGAATTGATACCAAAAAAGGTTTTGTATGATATGAAATTACGACGAAATAGGATTTACTGAAGATATGGGTATTTTCACGCTTTTACATTCAGTTTTGCCATTCTTTCGTGCACCATAACGAGTGTACCCGAGTCATATTGCGCAAGATAATGAGTTGGTTGTTTTAGGTGAAGAATATCGTGCTATTTTGAAATCTACCAACATTTAATATTGTGCCAAATTTGTTTAAAATCTGACAATTTGACAAAAAGTTAAATTGGGTGAAAATATCCATATTTTGCAGTGAATCAATATATTATATATATAAGGAAATTTAATGAATAGCTTCATATGTATGGCCAGTATTCAGATAATATTAAACTATGAATAGACGGTGTAAAGAGAGATTGTACATGTATAAAGAGAAGAATATTGAATCAACGGGGGAGTGAGTATAGGCATTTGTTTTTGCTGCCAAAAGTGGACACACAGGACCGTCTGCACTCTCGCTATAGGTGCAAATGTATGCAAAAGGTTCCTAGATGAATATGGCTAGGACGCCCTCTATTGTTATTGTAGTATTTCGTCCGCCCTTAGTTGCAATTTGTCATATTTATACACAAAATACACACAAAACGTCCGGTTAGGCGTAGAAATTCTGTTTTCAGATGTCCGTGTTTGTATAGCACCAGACATACGTTTGAGAGCAAACATGGGGAAGGTTGTGTGGACACGGTTGTATTTCACAAAGCAAACTCTATGATGCATCGTTTGTGCTGTAAAACCATCGTAAGTTTAAAATCAAAATAAGTTGGATGTTTAGTTAGCTCAACACATGATACGGCGTAACTTTAAGATTGTATGATAGGCTTACCGTTTGCAAGATGTGTTTAGAGTTTTGTGAAATACACCAAGTCGCACACTGTACATACTCTATTTTTCTTCCTCTGGACAGTGACGTAACTTTCCAGGTGCAGCATTTACGCACACGTATGTATCTTCTGTCTTTCTATGCTCGTGTGGATACGCCAGCACCTCGAGGGGGTGCTTGTGTTTATGTGCTGCAATTAGTAGAATGGGCAGTTACGTCACTGTCTCGTGATGGATAAATAGACTATATAGCATTCAGGCATTTCTACCTCGTATCTATACTTTATTTATTGTAAAAAGATAGTGACTTCAGGAATACTGTTTCAAAAACACTATTTATGTTTTTGCCATAAATAAGGCACAAAAAAAATTGTTGTGTTGCCCTCAAATGCCAAAAATCTTTATAAAAAAGGAAGTTGGATCGGTCGGCCGAGACCAAATTGGCAAGTGTCAATTTGACATGTTTCTAGTGTGATAATAGTTTAAAAGCAATCTATTCAAGTACACTGATTCATTTCAAGCAGAAAATACTAATATTTTGACAATTTGGGTAAAATTTAGATCTAAAAAAAAAGATTGTGACACTGATTTTTGAGATTTTAGGGTTGGTCGCTGAGGGCAACACAATTTTTTAATTTGGCCTTATTGGTGTTAACTACTCGCCCAATACTAATATACCTGCCACACATTTATTAGCAGGGACTTTAGATTCATTAGAATTAATTCTAATAATTTAGATTCATTAGAATTATTCAAATAGTTTAGTTTCGCTACTAGAACTAATTCAGATAGTTTCATTCTTATGCACTTCCTAAGTCAAAGTGCCAAAATTGAAATTTTATAATTATTATCCTAATGCACTATTGTGTAAAATGATTATTGAAAGTTTATGATTGTGGATCGAGATTTGCTATAGTTTGTCCAGAACCAATTTGTCAAGCCTTGTGAAACATATGTATTGATTCAGACTGTGTGTAGCGGAAAGTCCCAACAGAAGATCAAGTAATATGCATGAGGCATATTTACATATATATACGGGCACTAGATTGGATTCTTTTCTGGCGGATGAAAGACAAACACGAAAACCAAAGAAATTAGATTTTAGATGTTTGAAGTAAGGGTTAATCAATATAAAGTATAGAGCAAATAGATGTGATCTGTTATATATTTGGAAAGCAAGGTCATAAATTAGTGAAAAACAGCATGATATGACAAGTTGTGATTTTGCATTACAAAGGACAACTGTCACCTTGTATAGAATTTTGACCTGCTCCTGCAAAAGCTGGACAACGTCATCAAGACAGCATTAGAGATTCTGGATCAATTACGATGCCAAAAAACAATGAATTCTCAAGTGCGACACATCATATTATTAATGCTTGTAACATAAGCAATTCAAATTTGGAATAAAATCTAAAATATTTGTTCTGGTTTTGTGGGAGCAGGCCTCGTATTCACGTATGGCAGGTGTTAACGCAAGGCATGCATTTAAAATGTCTGGTAACGGAGATACAAATATGGTATCCTGGTATGAGATTATCAGTTAATGCCTACATTTTAAGTTGATCCATTGTGTAAGACAGCACAGAATTAACCTAGAACAAAATCCTCTATTGGGGATCTAAGGATTTTACGGCTTTATTCTGTAATTGGGTCTACATGACTTATGAATGTCTTACACCAAGGATCGATATACCATATTTTATCACACTATTTCAAATGTATAGGGGGATTGAGCTCTCTAAAAATATATAATGGGTAGTTATTCATCGATATTTTGTTTATCAAGATGAATGTTGAAGCTTAAAAACCAATGAGAACAATGACTATTGTTTATGTACATATTTTTATGCTGCATTTAAGCTACAGTGGCTTTCACCACACACTAAATTGTTTGTATATCTAAGGGGGAAAACCTGTTCTACGGGCCAGACTCCCCCCCCCCCTTTTTTTTTTGTCTTCTTCTTGAATTTTCAATAATACAAAAAACCAAAAATCATTTTAACCAATTTTTTGAAGAAAAAAAATCACTTCAAGCTGAAAGCATGATTGGTCCATTGTGGTTCCAGTTCCAGTGGTTTCAATATTTGTATTATCTACTATTATATACCTTCAAAACTAAGTTCTGTATGTGTATGGAATCAGAGGAGCGACTCTTATTTTAAGAAGCATGTCATTGCTGTTCTGTCAAATCTCCATCCTGCCCTTCAGCGCGGATAAAGAAATACTGCATATGTGTAACCTTAGGGCAGTCTGCTCTAACCATGTGCAAGGGCAAAAAACACATCTACCAAAACCTTGTATGTGTTAATCTTGCCCCTAAACATGTATAAAGCAACAACATTATACATGCTGAAATGCCAGAAAACATATATACAAAGTTTTGACAGAACGGCGAGGATGTAAGAATTAGCAGCTGAAAAAACAAACAAGTGGTATTATAATCCCACATTATTATATGTGCATTGTGAGTTGGAGCGGGTTGTCAGGTAGTGAGTGTATTTTATATTGGTTGCCTGGACCAATTACCAGGCAAATTGTGTGCAGATTTATCTGAATCTTGAAAGGGCATATTCAGCAATGTTTTAATTCTCAATGGTCTTAATTTATGGGTGTATTGGATTTTAATTGTGTACTGTAAGTATTTATCTTCAGTATCATATACATGTAGGTTATGATACTTTTTTGTGTATGACAATGATGCCGTATTTATTCTAGAGGCAAGCGAGGGAGGCGTGTGTAGTGCTAAAATGAGTTTGTGTTCCTCATCACTTTTTGTGTTTCATTTGACCCTTCAATTGGCCTTTTAAACACCAAACATGCAAATACCTCATTTTCAAGGAAGATATTATCTAGCAAATAAAATATGTATCAAACTATTGGTGCCTACGTCGGTGGACCCGAATGGCCGTAAATTTTGAATCTACGTTGGTTTCAATGTAAAATGGATTTAGATGACCCTTGGAAATTCATCACACGTTAGAACTAAATTTCATCCTGAACCCGTTATAGTTGGAAAGTCAACTCCATTGTCAGTATCAGTCTTTTAATTAAAACCATCGTTAACCAGTCGTCCCATTCGTTTGATCGCGTAACCTCGTACGCATATTTTAAACTTGAATATTCCATGTCCGGCATTGTCCATATTGGTGCTGCCATCTGTGACTTTCATTCTAGCGCAATCCTTGCGATTTTTATGTGTTTTTGTTCCATTGTGATTGCATTAAAACCCTTGTTCATTGATGTGTTGGCAAAAAGATTACTGCAAAGTACTTACTACTTAATATGATCAAGTATTTTCGATTTGGTCACAAGGGATTTCAGTCAACATTACCTACAGTTTGACACGTCTCTTTTGCTGGACGGTTTACATCCCTACATGATGGAAATTGACGGTATATCCTTGGTGTAAGACATTCATAATTTAGACTAGCGTAAAGACCCCATTACGGAATAAAACTGTAAACCTTTAATCCATCAATAGAGGATTTTGTGCTAGGTTAATTCCGTGCTGTCTTCACCAAGGATAAACCGAATATACACCGTGGAATTTGCTTAATGGTTAAAACATTGATTTTATTTCAACATGGCAATTTATTTTATTAGAAAAACAAAAACAAAAAGTATGAGTTTAATGAAATAGAAAGTTTTTACTTGAATTTTATTTGAATTAATAGCATATACGTTATTTACTCTATATTAAGATATATACAATATTTTTTATTTTAAGTGTTTATAGTTTCTTAACTTTCTTAAGCCATTGGTTTAACTCTTTATTTGAAAAATATTATAAAATTTTACTTCCTGATACTGTACCTATGATTCTTATTTTCATGTCATAATTTGTTTATAGCTCATATCATGCCGGATGATTTTAAGTGATTGAATTCCATTTTATTTGGATTAACATGAATATTATACATTACGTCAGCTATACATATTTTATGCTACGGATAGAAGTTTCTTAAACGGTAAACTTTTTAAAAACTGGTTGAAAGGCACATTATGTGATTTTTTCCAGGGTGCGCCCTCTCTTCATGATTTTGCTTAGAAAGAAGATTTTCTTGCAGATTTACATTTCTGATCATAAATCAAAATATATTCTGAGTTACAGAGCTACACAATTCCTAATTACTTCAAAATCATGGTTTTTAGAGTGAAAATAAACTGTCCTGCTAGCAGGACAGTATAACTTCACTCTAATTTCCGTTCTAAAACCATGATTTTGAAGTGATTATGAATCGTAACTCGCTCTGTAACTCGTAATATATTTATGATTTATGATCAGAAATGTAAATCTGCAAGGAAATCTTCTTTCTACAAAACATTATGAATAGAGGGCGCCCCCTGGAAAAGATCACATAGTATGCCTTTAAATTTATAACCTCGATCTGTTGTCAGACCACTAATCTAGCTAGTTAATTGTATTCCAAGTGGGAATATTTCTGTATGTATGATGTTCTATAAAGTGGAGTGATGCCTGGAGGTACTATTTTGCCTTATCGGTACATAGCAATATTTGAAATTGTGTAATTGTCAGATTTTATATAAAAATAAGTAGTACGTGTATTGGTTGAGTTGACTATCCCCTTTTTGATCACTTTATCTGTAAATCAATAACCGTAGTTCATAAAAGAGGTGTGTTTTTTTAATAAAGGTAAGAGTAAGTTTGTAAAATTTGTCATTCAATATTTTTTTTAATGACTTTGTTTGAAAAATTGCTTTATAAAGGCTGTCTCTATTCTTGGCAAATGTTCAAATTCAGCATGTATCAAATAATACCAAGAAAAAAGTTTCATCTCAAAGTCCATACATCGATTTGAACATTTTTATTTGAACATTTTTCTAATCGAAAGCTAAATTTTGATACATTATTCAACACAGACTGAGAACTATATTGAATCATCCCATTAAGACTTTTTTTAATTTTTTTTTTTAATTTTGTCAATTTTTTGTAGTTCACTTAATTTAGTGATTTTTTAAATTTGAGGAAAATTATTTTATTAGAGAACAATACACTTCCCAGGCAGAAAAACATTGATCAGGTGATAATCAGATAACAAACTTTCAATTAGGAGATAGACAACTCAACACTTCACTTTTTATATAATCTATCTTAAATTTGTAAAACTATATATAGAATTGCTGTGTAAAAACTGTGCTTTACATATGACTATCACTTTGTGTTGTATTTTCCATCAATTGTGTGTTTGTTCATCTCTGTCCGTTTTGACTCTTAATTAACTATTCATCTTTGGGTAGGTATGTTAAGTCTATAGTTTAATTAGTTCCAAATTGGCGAGAAATAAATTCGGTTTTTTTATCTCTCTGCCCACAAAAGTAATCCAATGCGCAAGTATGGCAACACGCGCACGGTTTTGGCCGCACGCATATGATCCACAGTGCGCTTGTTGCCTTTATGTGATCCCGCATCCATCTGTTATTTATTCGCTACTGTAAGGGAGGCTTTGCCAATTTGGAACTGATTAAACTATAATATATTTTATGGTTCATGGGCATTAGAAGATGAGATGGGATAAATCTCAATATTTAAACCGGGATGCTTTTTTTTTCATACATGAGTCAAGTCAAATTAGTTGATTTGTTTACTGAGTGCATTTCGGTTTATTCCATTTAGAATTTAACCCCCTGAGAACTACCGGCCGATTGGTTAAAAAGATGGATACATCATTTATTGCACCAATGAGAGACATTGTTGGAATAATTGTATCCCTGATAAAGATGGGAGTGAAACATTTTACAAGCTGCATTTGAATTGGCTATTCATGAGTACATCTTGTAATAAACCAATCAGAACCACTGTAAGATAGACAGGTAATCCCCAGGGGGTTAACTCAACGCATGTACGAAAAAAATGCACCTGGGAATCAGATCATGTATATATTCATCTGTACATAATTATTATTTTATATTTGTAAATATTGTATCATATGAAGACAACAGTATTTTTGTGTTATTAATTACAAATAACGTAATATCAAGTTTTGCCCCCCCCCCCCTATTTAGTTTCATGATTCTCTTGTTTTCAAGTGCTTATGTATTCTTTGATGTTATATATAATTATATAGATATTGGAATTCATTTCATGGTGGTCTAAAGGAACTTTTTTTTTTTAAAGTTTCATTTGCAAAGAAAAACAATTTCCTGATAAGCAACACTGACGTGGTTCGTTTATGACAGTTGATAAGCATTTCTTTCTCCAGTAGGGGCCTCATATTCTGTGTGTTTTGTTGCCTGAACGATACTTCCTACACGTCTGTTTGATCCCACATAATTTGTCCGTTTTATTCTGAGAACACCGTAACCTGCTGGCCCGGTTCTGGTTTTAACTTATTCAAGTACCTGAATATACTGGCCATCTTTTGTAGAAATCTCAGAACATTTGTTGGTGCCATTTCTGAGAAATAGAGCTTTGAATATTATTATTTACTATAATAGCGCCCTCATCGGCCACATTTCTCATATAGACCAGGCCAAAAGTGAGCTAGGTATCACTTGGAGGCGTTCTTTATCTCATGTGGTTTTTCTAGACCAGAATTTCATGAGGAATAAGAATATCTTATAAAAGGTCAGGTTAAGAATATCTTATAAAAGGTCAGGTTACATATTGACCTATACGGAACCTGACCTTCTGACCCCTTGATAAGGTACCACAGACACTCTAGATGGTAAAAACTACCATTTTTGGAATCCTTGTGATCATACGAGCAATTTGAGATATTGTTTTTCAAAATCGGAGCACGTTTAAGTTTTGACCCCATATGCTACGTTTTGCCTGATAACTCGTTAACCAAACATCGTAAGTGGGGCAATCTATACATTTTCGGAATCCTTGTGCTCAGCCGAACAATTTGGTATGCTTTTTAACTTAATTGAAGCCATTTGAATTTTGGGGCCCCTGTATGGCAGCCATTTTGGATTTTGCTGTCTCCTGGGGGCGCGTTCAGGAGTTGGGCTGATTACCAAAGATATTCTTATTCCTCATGAAATTCTGGTCTAGAAAAACCACATGAGATAAAGAACGCCTCCAAGTGATACCTAGCTCACTTTTAGCCTGGTCTAATAGAGTTACATGTAAAATGTGTATAAAGTAGAAAATGCCAATAATTTAAAAATGGCTCGAACAATTTTCGTGACATTTTCACCGTATATTTCGTATTCATTAGCGCTACCTAAATCAGGTCAAACCATAACTGGGCCACTATGTAATCTTTTTTATTCCATAATTTTAATTATAAATCGGACAGTCAAACAGCCGTGGCGGCGGAGGCATGTCGCAGTCGCAGAGGGGGTTATGACCCCTCATCTATGTATATTAACACAAAGTAGTGGGTTACGTCCCCCTCAATTCCTGACCCTAGTTACGCCAATGACAATATTCTTGACTACATTTTATCTATCGTGAAAAACAGATTTTATATGCAGATCTTTTCATAAGATCGTTATTATGTTTTATGATTATACTGACACTGAAACTTCATTAAGCTGTACCAAAAATTGTTGTTACAACATTGCAAGTCTGCAAACCTGCATAATGTATGTAGAAGGTGTACAAAAATCACCATGTATGTGAACATAGTTTTAACACTTTACAAGTGGCTATTAGTTTTATCATTAAACAAAAAAGATTTGTTCAGAAACCTTTCCCAACTTTCAAAGTCTATCTTAAGGATTACTGAACGAATACTAGACTTGTTTGTACTTATTTTAATGCATTTCTCATGGTGAATCCAAATAAGGTAATAAAATTCAATAATTTGGACATTTTTAAAACATTTTGTGATATTTTAGAGTCGTCTGCAGACACCTGCCGCATGGAAAGTGTTAAGATGAATGTATATACATTTGACGAATTATGGTAGTTCATTGATACAGGGTTGCGTACATGTTCGAAAGTTCTGCTGTAACCATTGTACACTCTGTGGAGTTTACATAGAGCTACGCATACATAGCCGAGCTGGTGTTATGGAAGAATTCCATGATTTGCCCCATATTTGTAAAGAAAAGTTGGAGGGAAAATTCACAATTTGTCACCTCTCTTGTTATCATTGTAAAACCCCTTAATTTCGTGAGGGATTACATTTTGTATTTGCGAAATTAAATACCTGCGAAACTTTGCATCGAAAGTAACAGTAAAATGTCAAGATTCGCAAAATTAAGTATCCATGAAATTATAGTGTTTTACAGTATGTAACATGAACCATCTGTTGGTACTTAATTTGAAATGTAGATTGATGAACTTTTAGGAATAAAGCAAGCTACCTCTTCAACATGATAAGAGGATGGGTGCATAACCAGGTTTAATCAAGGATTTTAACCAGTATAATGTCTATACAATTTGATGCATTGTGATGTTTGGGGGCGGGGCAGAAATAGAGGCATATGGGCAATTGTAAGTGTTAACTTTTATCTTTACTATGTATGGAATATAGATTATTCATTGACTTGTCATGATGCATTTTTTGCATAATAAATAATGACATGAACAACCATTAAAAGTCAGAGGTGATTATTACAGTAACTTTTGTTTAGTTTCTTGTCGTCTTATTTCGTGTGAGATTTGGATGAAGAAAATAGTTGTTCGCCGTAAGATGGCGAGATAAGATAGTGAAAAAAGGGCTGATCAGCTTGGTGAGAAAGGGATGATCATCTTTTCAGAAAAGGGCTGATCATCTTGGTGAAAAAGGGGTGGGCTGATTATCTTGGTGAAAAAGGGCTGATCATCGTGGTGAAAAAAGGGCCGATCACCTTGGTGAAAAATGGGCTGATCATCGTGGTGAAAAAGGGCTGATCATCTTGGCTGGAAATAGGGCTGATCATTTGGTGAAAAAGGGGCTGATCAGCTTGGTGAAATAGGGGCTGATCATCTTGGTGAAAAGGGGGCTGATCATCTTGGTGAAAAAGGGGCTGATCATCTTGGTGAAAAAGGGCTGATCATCTAGGTAAAAAGGAGCTGATAATCTTGGTGAAAAAGGGGCTGATCATCTTGGTGAAAAAGGGCTGATCATCTTGGTGAAAAAGGGGCTGATCATCTTGGTAAAAAGGACTGATCATCTTGGTGGGAAAAGGGCTGATCATCTTGGTGAAAAAGGGCTTATCATCTTGGTGAAAAAGGGCTGATCATTTGGTGAAAAGGGGCTGATCATTTTGGTGAAATAGGGGCTGATCATCTTGGTGAAAAAGGGGCTGATCATCTTGGTGAAAAGGGGGCTGATCATCTTGGTGAAAAAGGGGCTGATCAACTTGGTGAAAAAGGGCTGATCATCTAGGTAAAAAGGAGCTGATCATCTTGGTGAAAAAGGGCTGATCATCTTGGTGAAAAAGGGGCTGATCATCTTGGTAAAAAAGGGCTGATCATCTTGGTGGGAAAAGGGCTGATCATCTTGGTGAAAAAGGGGCTGATCATATTGGTGAAAAAGGGGCTTATCATCTTGGTAAAAAAGGCTGATTATCTTTGTGGAAAAGGGCTGATCATTTTTTTTTTAAAGGGCTGATCATCTTGGTGAAAAGGGGGATGATCATCGTGGTAAAAAAGGGCTGATCATCTTGGTGGAAAAGGGTTGAAGTTTACACGGAATAGTTGGGAACATTCCCCAAAAATTGTGCAGTTTTTAAAATTATGATAAAACTAACGTTCTGGACGGTTTTTTACAAGCCTGAAATATTTGATACTTCACGTATCATTGTTTATTTTATGTTATTTGATTTAATTTTCTCACTTTACACCATACCGGTATGGTTCGTGTCTGACGGACTTGATGAAGCTGGAGCAAGACTCAGGTTTTTATACAGCATATTTCTTGGTAAAAAAACTCGTAAACCTTTAGTTACAGCCTTGATTCAGTGATATTTTGATTTTTCTTGTTCGTCTTGGTTTTCAGGTCTTTCTAAAAAACTCCAAAATAAACTTCAGGTCACTCAAAATAAGGTTGTTAGATTTGTTCTTGGTTTAGACTCAAGAACACATGTTGGCCAGGCTGAACTTGACACGATTGGGGTTTCTAAATGTTGATGACAGAGTCAAACAAATGAAGTTGAACCACGCCTTCAATATTTGCAACAACACCTCACCAGGTTATCTGAGTGAACATTTTTTTTTAAATTATCAGAAATGCATCGCTATAATGCCAGGGATAGCCGCCTTAATCCAAAGGTTCGGGCACAACTTGGCAGTAACACTTGGAACTCTCTTCCAGGCGTTATAAGATCGAGCAATATTTATATATGGGCGATTCCACGGTAACACGCGTTACATTTTAGGGCGCCATTCTTTATTCTCCCCTCTATAACTGTAAAAGTAGTCTGAATGAAGTTTACATCTTTTGTATTGTAATACCCAAGACTTAAGGCTAAATCCTCATGCTAACACCAATATGAAATATCAGCTCATGTAAATGTAAGACCGCTCTGAATATCGGTAACACGCGTTACGAAAAAAGACGCACTAAAAAAAATCCCAACTTTGTTTTGCTTGAGTATTTAAACTAACCTACCTGCAATCAATTGGTCACTGCTGTGAGCAAGTACCTACCCAAGGTTTATAATAGTAGAATAATAACAAGAATTTAAGTTCACACTTTTTTGTAAATTGCAAAATAGTCGGTAACACGTGTTACGGTAACACGCGTTACATTTTGTCCATCCATAATTTACTAGCTTTATATTATTTATTTAATTTCTAAATTAAAATTAAGTTTGACTTTGACAATGGAACTAACATATAAACCATAAATAGTGATAACTAACTCTAAAAAAATTAAGGTTTTAGCACGTTTTACTGAATATGAGTTCGGTAACACGCGTTACGACATTTTGATGGCTTATAGTGGAGTGGTGGTTATGAATTTATCAAATTGTTTACTATTTTTAAATAGGGCCTA